>UCOK01009289.1:0-43244 GCA_900474325.1 Synergus umbraculus | reverse complement strand
TTTAAGGGACTTCAAGAGGTTTTTGGGAGTTTTAAGAAATTTTAACGTATTTCGAAGGTTTTCCTGACATTTTTTTGCACCATTAGTTTGTTTTTCTTCTTTCAACTTCAAGTCATTCAAAAACCAATCAGGTTTGCAACAACAATGTATGCGAGATTTTCGAGATATATCGTGACAACACTTTTTTAAGATAGGAATATTCTAAAAGTGATGCTTTCATGTTTTGTTTATTCTTGAAATACAAGACAGAAATTTTAAGAGATGTACGACTACGAGAGAAGATAAACAATTCGGATTAACCATGGAGTAGAACAACTTACTACGTGTCTGTTACATTTTCTAGCCACTGAGTAGAAAAACGGTTGTCTACTACGTGACCGACTCTACTCGCATATCTTACCAGACTCAGGATTTGAATTACATAGTTTTCGAATAAATACTTTTCAAATATGAAAAACAATTTTTAAATTTGAAAATTTTGAAAGTTATTATACTAAATATTAAATTGGTTTTATCATTTTCTAACTCAAATAAAAAGTCTCTCAGTATACATGCTTTGTGAAAATCTCAAGTGTTATATCAACTAAAATATTTTTTATAGCCGTATAAAAGTCACAAAATTGTTGTTACACCGTCCTATTAAACAAGCTTAGCACCGATTATGATAAAGCTTCCTATTATAGTCAGTAAAATAAATTTCTGAATGTCAACCATAAAGAAAAAAGGACGTAAAATGCTTGCGCTGAATATAAAATATACGTGTTTTTACAAATTAAAATTAATTAAAATAAAACGCATCTGTATAATTACTCAATCCAGCTTAAGTAAAGGCATTTAAAAAATGTATATATATTCTACTCTTTTACTTTACATTTTAATGAAATGTCTTAATGTAATTAACACTGCACTAGGTACCAAGTTCTCGTAGTGTCTATCCAAGCAGAAAGATTTAGGTACCATTTTATAAAGGTGAAGTAGGATAACGTCTAAATCTGCATGTTAGAGTCTACTTTCAGAGTAATTTAAGATAACCTCCTTTCCTTTTGTGATAATAATTCGCCGTTAGAAATTATGGTCTGACAACTAAAGTCTTCTTCTACTGAACGATTTTCAGTTGTCAGCATAATTCTGTTCGATATATTCCTTCAGATCTCGTTGTTGATGATCCATGTTTGAATCAGTAAAACATATTTAAAAAAAAGTTAAAAAGTTCAACCTCTAGTGTCAATAATCAATTATTCAAAAAACACCAATAACTTATTTGTAAAAATATCACTGCTAATTCTGATTTACAATTTAAAATGGTAAAACTGATTAAATTCCATGACAAGTGCGTTCAGAGCGCATCTTAACTTTTTTCAATGGTAAACAAACATTTTTGCGTAAAGGAACTTTAAACAATAAGAATGAGAGGTTTAGTCAATTGCTACTATTCCGCTTGATGGGTCATTTGTCAGGACACCATTTAAGGAGTAATGGTGAGAGAAAGAGTAAGTGAGCAAGGTACATGGCATTATAGCAATCTAAGTGGTGAGCGCCTGGGTGAAGTAGCAAGAATAAATTATCTAGAAAGCTCGAAAACGGCGTGTACACGAAACTCGAGCTACGAATCCGACAATAAATCTAGAATTTAGGCTGTAATTAAAGCTACGAAATGCCGTGCCTGCGCTGCTCCCAGGAAAACAAGTTCCTTTTATAGGAACGCTTAAGGCAAACTCTACTTATAATCAAAATAAAACAAAACAAACATCAAAATCCTCCAGAAAGCATAACCCTAGTGCCACTTGAGCTTCAACTCTTAAGAGGTAAAAGTCGTCAAGTTATGTTGAGAGCTTTGAAATGCAAAACGATATGCATATTCGATTGGACTGCATAACGAAATCCATATTTAGATTAGACCTTATTTAGGCATTTTATCCTCTCTAAAAGAAAGTGCGGTATAACGAAATGTCTTGCAAATCTTGCACACATTATTGTTGCAAACTTGATTGAAAAACAAAATACTTAAACGCGCACGTGTTGGTTTGCTAGTGAATTTAATAAAAAAACTCACCCCATTCATTTTTTATTCCTTTCTGTGAATAACGAAATTACCAGAACATCAGATGAGAAAATTCTTAGGAATTGCCCATAATAAAAATTTTATCTTTAAAACTCATCTTTCATTGCGAAAGAAAGAATCTGGAAAATATTTCATAAGATTAACTTTTCCCTAGATATTAAAAATGTAATGTAAACCTTACTCTCTGGATAACCTAACCGTAATGAAGTGATTTAGAGTCAAATCAAATTCGTCACTAATTAAAATATTTTTTTTAAAAGGTGAGAAGCATCCTTCATACTTTTTGCTAATGATTTGCAATGATTAAATAAAATTTGAAGACGAGAGAATTAAAAAAGGATCTATTTAGGCATTTTTTTGCTCTTCACTTATGATTATAATTCTAATGAGAGAATATTATATCCTTGACAAGATATAAGGAGTTTTAATTAAAGTGTCAACTTAGGTATCCACAAAGGGATTTCTACTATGAAACCACGTACCTAACGTGTCTAATCTCTAAATCTGATTTGTTAACATTGAACTAACTTAAATAATGCGTTTAGTTTATGAAATTAGTTTTAAAAAAAGTAACTTTTAACATTAGATTAAAGAATGTCGAACATTTTAGGAGACTTTTTTTCACTGTTATTTAAATTTTATATAACAAATATGTTTGTAGTGAAAATTTTATACATTCGATTTTTATTGAGCTAATAGAACTTTTATAATATTAAAATAAAAGTAGATTAAAAATATTTTGAACGTTCAGAGCCGTTCATCAATTCTGAATATATATATATATATATATATATAATATCCATAAATGTGACACATAGAATTTAATGCTCTTTTATAATATCAAGTCTACTTTTTTATTAATGGACAATGTACATTAGCTGGAACAAAATTAAATATTTTCATCAAGCTTTGTCGATATTAACGCGATGCACTTTGAAGTCCCTCATTTTTCAATACTCCTCATAAATGTTTTGTGAACGACTCAAATAGAAGGTTTTGTATCGAGCTTGAATACATATAAAGGTCTCTGGTACTCAGTTTCAAATTTTTTAAATCTAAAAAGAAAAACTATTCTACAAATGTATTAAATATAGAAAAGTTGACTATAATATTAGATTCTATTATATGACTTACATACACTTTAACACCCCAACTAAAATAAAATAAATCAGTCTTAACTGGTAGCGAATTTTCATCTAATAAGTAAGTACTTACAGGAATAATATTAACTTTGCAAGGGAAATTCATCTCTAAAAATACATTTTTTCTTCCAATTTATCTCTTTTGCTTATAAGCGTACTCGAAGTAAAGGATCGATAAGACTCTAGATGGACTTGGCAAAAATGAAAAACTTGAATACCGTAAAAAGTAATAAAAAGAGCTAACCGTGTTCCTGTCTCTTTATTCCTTTCGACAAACGCGATGCTTGTTGCACTTTTTACTTTAATAAGTTATCCTATAACTTTCAAAGAAAGGTTCATGGCGTGTTGAAGTTGCATTTTTTTATGTGTGATTAATTCTTCTATCCTTTATAGATTCCATCCCGATACTTTTAAATTAAAATTAATTTTCTCGTTCAATAGAGGTGTGAGTAATTTACTTAAGTAATAGATTTTTTAAATTTACTTGTACGACAATAATTACTTTTATGCAAAGCTCTTAAACTTTAGAACGTTAGTTACAGCTTTAAAACACGCGCGATACACGCGCGATTATTTTGTTTTACTTCTTACAACGTCAAGTCATTTAAAAGTCCATCAGATTTGAAACAACAATGTATTCGAGATTTTCGAGACATTTTGTTGCTCCACCCTTTTTTTTAGAGAGGATCCCTTAAATTTGCAAAATAATAATAAAAGTTTTTACATACTTTTACGTTTGCATAAACATATAACAAAGATTAATCTAGTACGTTCGATTCAAACTTTTAAATTTTTCTCTACTTTCTGCATTAAATGTATTACATGAAATTCGATATTTTCAATATAATACGGGGCAGTTATGACCATTAATAATAGAAGGCATCTGTCAAAAGTGAATTGACAGTCAGCAACTATGTATAGTAGCAGATATTTCCAACCAGAAGGTATAACCTTTTATATAAGTTAAATGCAAATTTAAATTCGATATGTAGAATATGTAACTCGATGGATATGTTGTATCACAAACGTGGAACATCGTGAGATCTTTGGTATGTATGACGTTATAGGTCTCTCCTTTCACATATCCCAGAGGGTGAAAATCGCTGTACGAGGATCAGGTTTTCTAACTTTTACACTTCCTTTGGGCAATAAAATGCTTCTTTGCGATAATTCGTAAAGTTGTCAATACAAGTTTAGAAAAGTTGTGATTCGCGTGAAAGAAAACTTTTTAAACTCTTTATTTATTACGATAAACAGAAACATGAGAGAATCTTTCAGTTTAATGAAAAATAATAGTGTTTAACAGTATAAAAGACATCGCAGGAACCACAAACATTTTGAAAATCTGGTAAAAAAGTTGGAAACTTTACGAAAAGTCTTAAGTTCACCAAGAGGGAAAAAATAAATCTTAATTAAGGTGAATATAAGTTTACGAAGTTAAATTGAAAAATAAAGTCCAGTCTCTATATTAATTAATATACTTACTACGGGTTAATCAATCATCATCATTTTATGGGATTTTAACACTACTTTTGAGACGATATTTTTCGCTGGTATTGTTTTGTGCATTTCTGTGCATTTCTACTGTGCGACTAGTGAAACTATATACCTTCTATACTTGTATATATACTGATCTGTTGTATTAAGTGATTGTGGTTCTAATGTATAGCGTACAGCTCGGCAAAGTTATATCGCTATTGGCACCTGTACAGACGTTAAGCGCTCTCGGCTCTTTAGCTATTATTGGATTATTACCGCAATTTATGTCAAAACCGGAAGCTTTCCTAATGGCCAATTTTTAAGCCAGTTAAGAAAAAGTACCCACTTAAGAAACTTTCTGGTTAGAATAACGAGAATCCTGATAAATATAACAGAAATTTCTGGTAAGAAAATAACTAGTTAATATAACTAGAAATTTTTTTAACCAGACGTATTCAAAAAATACGTCAAAAAATTTGTTGATCAAATACTTTTAAATGAAATGCTATATTTATTATGTGTTATGTGTATGTGTCTGATGAGCAGATTGATTGAAATTATTAGCCAACTATATTGACGTGCATAAAAATAAATACAAAAAAGTGAAAACTATTTAATGGTATATCATATTTGCTTGGTTCTAAACAGGAAATTAAAAACTGATCGACACAACGAGTTAAAATTCGAAATAAGAATAGGTAAGTAAAGTGTGTATAGACCCTTTGTGAAAGAAAATTTCTCGTTCGGTCCATCAATTTATATTCAAATTCAAAGCCTACATCAATTCTAGGGTCTACTTTAAAGCTTTTTATAAAGAATTCTTGCAACTTACCGGTGTTGCATCTAGCCGCGGTCTTTGCTACTTAGAGGAAATTGAGTGTTAGTTTTCCTATTTTTTTTTGTGGCTAGTGTATGGAAGGGTATTGAAATGATTTAGTGTAGCTTACCGTGGTGGATGCACTCGAACTTCTATGCTGTTTGACGGGCGAACTGGTGTGCGTGGTTTGCATATCGGAATTTAATTGACGATTTATCACTGGTACTGAAAGATGCTGAGGTGGTTCTATATCCAAGTAACAATGCGCTTCCAAGTGACTCTGCGCTCTTCTTTCTTCTAAAACTATCTTGCGAGCAGCCCGAAAAATCATGTAGTATACCTAAAAGAAATTTTTTTGAATTAAAATACACTTTCATTCAAAAACAGATCCACTTGAATAAATAAAATAAGCGAATCGTGCTCAATTTATTCCTTTAGATTTGAAGAACTACCGAGCAACATCTGCTGTATCCTAGCCTTATAAATAAATTCAAAATTGAGGAAATTTTTATGTGTTTCAAGTATATTTCAAAATATTCGAATGTTTCCAAACATTATAATAATTTTTCTGTTACCTAGTATAATTATAAATTTAAACAGATATATTATATTAAATTGCATAAGCATCAATGTAGAAGAATTCTTTAGCGAGAATTATATTGTATGCAAATTATGTTTAAATGACATTAATTCTCTCGAATTAATTTCTCAAATTACACTACCACCTGGGAAGTGACGATTATGCCCAAAGGTACCTTGAGAATTATCAAGATTAAAAGAGTCTTTTAATTTAGAAGAATAAATTAACCACACTTGGTGCAATTTAATTAAAAAATAATTGTAATGTAATCCAGATATGTATCATATTGTTTAGTGAAGGCTCGTCTTTAATTCAATTTAATTATTCAAAATACCTAATTAAATGTGAAATGTTCACATTTTGCAAGAACCACCCAGAATAATTGTAAAGTGCAGTTTAAATCTAAATTTGTAATTCCTCAGAAAAGGGTGGTGAAACGAAATTTTAGAGACGCGAAGTTAAATTGAATTCCCGGAGGGGAAAGATGGTTTATATAACCAGATTGTGTTCAGGTTTTTAATTCACCAGTGGAGAAAATTCTCCTACAACTATGTTTTAATTTTTAAAAACTTTAAATATCGTTTAGTTGATTAAGAATTAAGTGGAAAAATGAATGTATCTAACTGAATACATTTCAAAATATGTAATCGACAGAAAAAGAGAAAATTAAGTCAATAACTCGAGGTGACGAACCTTGTAAATTATTCACACTTATCCTAATATGTATATAGAGTGATCTACTCAAATATTTATACTCTTGTTTCAACAGTTATGAACAGTTTTGAACTTTCGGTAATACATTGATGCTCAATTCAATTTCCTATATTGATTTATTAAAATCCGATTACACCCGATATTAACTGAAAACTTTCAGTTTTATAAATTTACTGAAGTGAAAGGTCAGATTGAAATTTAATTCTTTTGGAATGAAATATAGTCATGAATTTTACATTTGGTGCAGTATTTTTCAAGTTTGATATTTAAAAATGATCAGATTATATTGAACATCAAATCATTTGCCCAAATGAGAATAATTTCTTTTGGAGGAAAATTTACTTACATAGATCATGACGGTCGTTGGTATATAAAAACTGCACATTGTGGCGTAAAATTGATACCACGAGTTTTGGCAGACAATACACTGAGATGATCCAGTATCGGAGGTCTTGTGCTCGTTGCCCAATATCAACAAAGGTGCTAAGCTAATACATCCTGCCATGCACCAAACAAGAGTCACCCAGCCGAGCATTCGACGTGGTGTTCTCTTTACCCCATATTCCAGTGGTTTCGTGATGGCCTTGTACCTTTAAAGCAAAGAAACAGATTCAACATCACCTATGGCTTATATAAATTTTATTTATATATACATATAATTCAATTTATTTCAATTAGAAAACTTAAGTTATATATGACAATGATCCATATATGTATACATCGATTTTATAAAATTCATAAAATCAATTTGGAATCTTCTTTTATATTCAAGTCTCTAGATTTTAAAATAAATTATGTAATAACCATGAATCTTGTTGACATAAAGATTATTTTACATGAAAAGAATTTCTTACAGTATGAGACATTTAATATGTTTAAGGCTGAGACGATATGAATCTCAAAACCATATTTCTCGCCCTCCTTAAATTTAAACTTTGCTAATCTAGTCAATATCCAGATGAAAAACCTAGTTATAGAATATCTGAGGTCATTTATTACCCTCGACTGTAACGGTAAGTTTTCGTCTAAGTTTCCAGGTCATCTTCGTAGGACCTAGAAAGTAGGCTAAGTGTCCCTAATAGAATTCAGTTCTCAATGCACATTTAAGTGTAATATTTAAATCATGAGGTGTAATAAAATGTCCCTGATTTCCGGAAAATTCAAGAGAAAATCAAAAGTCCTCAACATCAAAGTCAGGAGGAGAAGCAATATTTTCAAGAAGAATTTTTATTCTCTTGTCGGATTCATTATTAACTTTCCTATTAAAGCGTTAGAATATAAATTACAGATTTTCAAAATCATTATACAGAAATGTAGATTTTAGCTCATGACATAATTTTTCATCAAAAGAATGAAGATCGATTTGTGCAGCCAAATTACAACATTAAATTAGAATTTTTAGGATATATCTACGAAAATTCTGCAAAAATTAACAATTTTATCAAACTCATCAATCTCGGAAAGATCATTAACATTAACTAAAGAAAACATTTCACTAATAATGAGTAATGAACCTCTAAATAAGTTTTCTCGGAAGCATTTATTGATGAAGTTATACAAAAAAGAAGCTAGTTCTGGCTACAGTTACTGTCGGGCGCGCGTAACTTAAATGACTTTCAAACTTTCTTTCTGTCTTAAGACAGAGAATTCCAAAACATAACATTTTGCTACTCACTTTTTTATTATTGCTATTAACAATTCCAAAACGGTTTTAATTATTAATTAATTTACTGTTAATAAAGAATAATGCGTGGGTAATTTACATGGTGGATTTAATCACTAATATGTATAAATCAACAGCTAATTTCTATCAGATAATGGATGATTCGGTTACTGATGATTGATTTCCGACCAAATAAAATACCGAGTGAAGCTAAAGGATGTAAATGAAGCAAACAATTACTTGCTAGAGGCTTAAATTAACCGGCAGTCGGCTCTGTTAGAACGTTGTGTGGATGAATAACGCGGTCGATCAATTATCTTACCGCCAGTCAAATTAGAGGTCGACCCAGATAGCAACGTATCCAATAAGTATTTAATTTGCATGTTATCCACCGCTAAATACAAGAATTGCACCAAACAACAACTAGATATTCAGCCCTCACTATTTCCAGTTTAAGACATAAAACTTTAGAACGAAATTATGTTTTGTTATATACACTGTCGTCGAAAATTGAGTGAGAAATTAAAAAATTTTACAATCTACAAATTAGAAAATTGTAAAAAGTATTCGAAATTCACAAGGCGAATTAAAATGCACAGAACTGTATATTTCTTCTTTCATAAAACTTATAATATAAAAACTAATATTAGTCTAATTTGCAATTCAAAATATAATCTTCAAGTATACACAATGAAAGTAAAGGAGCTTTGCAAGCATATATATATCCCATTTCCAAGGAACAATGCTCATAAGAGTTAAAGAGTTAATCTGAAACGTGCAGCAAGTGCCAAAGTATTTCTGGAAAATTAAGAGTTCTTCAGATGAAACTTTATCAGAGTCTAGGTCCTGGTACAACTCTTTAATGAGTCTTTATCTACTTTTCCTTGTTATATAAAATCAAATAAAAGCTCTGAAACTTGACCCGAAAACGTGGTTAGAAAGATTTGATAAATTCTCTGGATCAGTATAGACAGTATAGCTTAGTTCGAGCGAAAAGTATTTATTATTGCGAATGTAAAATTGGCAAAACTAAATTTTCTCTTATGATAATTACCATATATGCCTTAAAATCTAAAGTTTTTCAATTTGAAGTTTATTGCATAAATTACAATTATTTTTTGCGACATGACAATACTTTATTTATTTTTTTTTCTTTCAAAAAACTGATGAAAGTCAACGCTTTTGTGATTTTTTAAGATCTCGTGAAACCCTCTCCGAAGTTGCTTGAAATCACATGAGTGTGTATAAAGTCAAACACCTAAAAAGTGCTTCGACCTTCGGGAGTCAGATTCTGAAGGGCAACTTAGTAAACAAGCCAGGAAGATATTTTCCCGGTTGTCTGGCTTTTGAAGGCTGAAGCACTTTGGTTGTTTTTCTTTGCACACACTCACACATAAGGGATTTCCAAGCAGCATAAAATATCTTAAATGAAATTGCTTAAGAAATAGCATAAATCAAAACATTTATTTTAATGTAAATATAAATACGCTAATATAAATACTCCCGAGTGCAAAAAAGTGTATAAAGTATTCACAAAAATTATTTTTCTTAAAAAACCTTATAATAGCCAAACGAGAAGTATTATTCACGATAAAAGTTCAAGAGACTTGCAGCTTAAGCTGCAGGTACATAGGAATTTTAAGTGTAATTGTAGCAAAGTGATGTATCGTTATGATGATTGGAGTTAGAATGTAATTACCAATTGTGTGTAATAAAAGCACATTAATCAACTCACCGGTCAACGGATATCGCGCAGAGATTTAGAATGCTTGCTGTGCAACTGAGGACATCGAAACTGACCCAAATGTCGCACATGATGGATCCGAAAGGCCAATTTCCTAGTATCTCGTAGAGCAATGCCATTGGCATTACTAGCAGAGCTACGCAGAGGTCACTGACAGCCAAGCTCACCAGGAGGTAGTTGCAAGGCCTTCGCAGTTTCCTCACGAGGCACACCGCAATGCAAACTAATATGTTTCCAATCACTGTTCCTATGACAATACTTCCAAGCAGCAGAGCGAGTACTATAGCCTACAAAAATATAATTTTTCTACGTTATCTTACAATTCTGTGAGGGATTAATAAAAATGGATATGCATATAACCTTAAGCAAATCTAATTAGAATTCTGAATTCATAATTACTTATAGAGAAAAATCCTTACAGCAGAAAATGCTCAAATAAATTTAATTCTTTATAGAATTGGAATGGAAATATTACGACGATTCACTAGAAAATTCGTATAGGTGTGGATTATAAAAAACGTAAACAGAAACCAATCTGATATGTGGGATTGCGTTCCTTGGCGTGACAAGCCCTTACGTGACATGAACTTGCAATTACCTGGATTACACGAGCGGAGAAATTCGCTTGCTATATCACACTACATAAATCTATAGGATAAAGCTTCATTCTTTAAAATGCATTATGTACGTTTAGACGGTAATTTGTGTTCTTTCTACCTCGGATAATTAACTCTACAAATTTTATTTTTGCCAAAGATCTAATCGGTCAGCCAGCAAATTGTTTCTGTAGTAAACAAATTTTGACTAATAAAGCAGTAAGATTAAATAGTCCCGTGCAGAAATTTCAATCTGACGATAATCAAGATCCGAGCCTTGAGATGGAGCCAAACCGGGCTTTTGTAGTAAAAAATTAATAAAGCAGCTTATGGGATTTTATAATTACATTTACATTTACAATAATGCTCGTTTTTATACCTGAAGCATTCGGATGTTCACGATATATGTAATATGATATAAGGAATTTTATTTTATAGCACGAGTAGTCTCATCTTCCTCACTTCATTAAAATCAAAACGCCAAAACGATGAAAATGTGATTAAAGAGTTTTTATTCACTATCAAACCAACGCGCGCGCTAATCTGAAAGGTCAACATTTTTTTTTATTTTCATGACATTTAAGAAGTGAGAAGAGCCTCGTCATTCGTTTAGAAATTTTAGTACGAGGTGTTTTTAAATTATTAACATAGTTTCTTACCAGTTTAAATGCATTTGAAAAGCAATATTAATGAGTTCGTACAGACTAATTGCCATTATTAATAAGTTAGTGAATCTTATATGATAGTACAGAGCTCTAAGTTTGTGTTCATTATGGATCCTATAAACTTCACCAATTAACTCTTGATTATATGGTAAGTAAGGATTTTTAACTTTGAAGTAAGTGTAAACTGAGATTTAAATAAGGTACATTATTGTTAGTTGCTCATACCAATTTGCAAAAATATTTCATAATTAGTCAATAACATTTAGGAGTTTAGGTAAGAATTACAATTTTAAAAATAATCACTTCCCCAAATATTTTTTAAGTATTAAATACGCCGCCTCTCCTGTATAAGTAGTGAAAGCAAGCCTACATATCTGGCCAGACTCCAGTGAATACGACCAGTTTTTGTCAGACATGTGGACACTACTCATTGTCAGTAGAGAATGCCGTTCTTGCAGGACTCTGCGGCTGAAAAACGACGTCTGCCGTACCAAAATGACCTTATCTACTGACACCATTCTCACGCGCTTGAATTGTTTTAAGTGAAACAAACCGAGTATTGTCAGGCATACACGTTTACTAGAAAAATCTACTTCAGTGGGATGCTGAATATTTTACTAAAATTTATTCAAACGTATCTTGAACACTTTTAAATGTAAATTCAGTAATATTTTTAAAATATTTACAGAAAATATCAGTACCCGTGCAGAAATTGCCCCATTTTGCCCCATTTACAATAGGGTTCTGACAAGGCCCTGGTCAGTTTTTCTATTCTGAATAAAATTAAATAAATTATAATAAGGTGCTAATCGGGCTGCATAATAGGACTATGTGTAATTACTAACATAATATCATCTGATTATTCCGAATTGAAAATATTTAGATTTAAATATTTAAATAGTTTTCTGTTTCATTGCAAACGCAAATATATAAATATGATTGATTTATTTCCTTGTATTGTTTCTTATGTTTTTTGCTATGTTTTGACATACTAAAATTACATTTTCATAAAAGCAGGTAATTTTTATTTATAATTTATTATAGTTTTTTTTAAAAAGACATTCACAAGAAAAACTGACAAGGCCCTGACTAGTTTCCCTTATATAGGGTATTCGCGAGTCCAACCGTTACACCCTTGTCGGGTTCTAACCAGTTTTACTGACCAGAACCACACCAGAAATAGGGGAAACTGACCAGAACCCTACTAGGCCCATATCAAGATTTCTGCACGGGTAAAAGCATCAAATGAAGGGCTGAGAGTAAAATCGGACTAGAAAAATGATGAGAGCAAAAATGATTAAGAAGACTTAGGGTGAAAATGTGGATTAAAAAAAAATGTTTATTATATTAATATACACGATAAAATCTTCAATTTTCTCATTTCATTTTTAACCCGCTTTTGCCCATAGCCTTCTTGACCCATTTTTGCTCCCACCATTTTTTTAGTCAGCTTTTATTGTCAGCCTCTCAAATCCTGGCGCAGAAATTTCCCCATTGAGCCCTATTTTAAATAGGGTTCTGACAAGGTCCTCTCGTGTCCTGTAGATTCTTTTAAAATTCTTTAAAAACTCTTTAAAATCAGTTGAATAAATCTATTTAGATTTGGTTTTAAATTCTCTTGAAATTCTTTAGGAAAAGTATAACACAAATAATATTTGACGAACCTGGGTGGTAGAGTACGGAGAATCTACCCCGGGGAATCCGTAGAAGGAATCGTCGGGGCCCTGAGTAGTGGCCGTCGTCAGGTTCAAAAGCCAAGTGCTGTCGGTAGTTCCGTACTTCCCCTCCATACGACTCTAACCGTAAATCTGGAGCATCCCAAGCGCTCCTGGTCACCCTGACTACGTCATACTTCCGAATTTTTCTGCGCCAAGCTCCACAGTAAACCAACCCGCGCATTGAATTTTTTTGACTTTTCTGACCTCACTTCCAAATTTAATTTTTCACTCAAGTTGCACCTCACTTTGGCTCTTTCAATCCTGAAACAAAAATCACACGAATGTTTATATTAACTGAACCAAATAGAATATTATACACTTATCAGTAACTTAAACCTACAAATTATTTTAGCTGAATTAAACAACTATATAAATGTTTATATAGTTGTAATTTACTTTTTACTATACTTTTATTCGCGGTTAGGATATCTTTTTATTCCTTTAAATTCATATCAAAAATTTCAATGAAGTGAAATATTATTTGCAGATATAAAAAGGTGCAACCTAAACATTTATATTTACAGGAAATCGTATACCTCTCGCTGTAAAAATAAAAAAAAAAAAAGGACGAATTCTTCTCTTTGAACTATTTCGAAGAGTAAATAGAATTGGTAAAAAATGGAGATGAAAGGTCAAAGAGAGAATTGACACACTCAACATGTAAATATTTCCTTAGTGAGGAATTTCAATTATTCTTTTTCTTAGAGGAAACATTTCCCAAACTATTAATTTTATTTGAATTTAGTAAGGACCAAATTTAATATATCGTTTTATATCTACAATTTCTCTGTGATTTTTAAATCAGCAAAATTTACTTGATGCAAATGTGTAAAAATATATAATACTTATATGCTTAAATATATAGGCTAAACTTATCCGAGAATTTTCACCTGGAATTTATTCATATCGATTACACATGAGTAATGATATTTGCTATTCCAAATCTAAAGTTAATTGCTATGTTTGCTTTTCCACTTATGAAAGTGGAACTGCATGTTAAGTCTAATACAAATATGTACATAGCACATTCTATATTGCACTCCCTTCTGTTTAGTGTATAATCTCGCTCAAATATACTTTAAAGTGCCATTTAGTGAGATAAAACTGGTAAGAAGCGAGTTAACTCTCATATATTTTAGTCTCAGTGTATATGAAAACTCAGGAAATAACATCTGTAATGGAGAATCGTAATGTTCATAAAAAGCTAGGAGGAGCTGCATTTTACTGACAATAATAATAAGTTCTATGAAAACTATCCTAGGAGCCAGAGAAAATTATGTGATAAAAATACTTTTTACAAAATAGAGATCCGATAAAATGTAACATTTTCTGGTGCAATTATATATAGCAACCAATGTATTACATATAATAGTTGTAGAAATATGAAATTTTCGTACCTATTTTCTGCTACTCCGCGCACATTTCATATCAAAGGTACCTAGCTATTTTCCTAGCACGAACAGCACAGATCGTTTACGATGCCCTTTAAAGTAAAGGAATAAGGCTGACTTCGTCGTATTCAACTCGAGTCGTGTGGATTAGAGAAACGAGTTCTGTGAGAATTCCTTTGTATTCATTCTGCAACCCTTCGCCGTCAAGAGCTCTCGGTTTTAAACCATTTCACCATAATGAAATTCAGAACAGGTTCTCAAAATTTCACACAGCTCACAAATCCAGTAAAAATCGATTCTAAGAGAGAATGTTTTTTTATGAATTTCCATGTTTATAGATATTATATTTATTTTATTAAACGTGATTAAAATGTAATTACACACATATCCTTACTTTACTTTAATTATCCTAAAGTTATAAATCTGCAATGAAACTTTTGAATCAACAGAGCAAATGCTTTTCAAGTATTTTACATTAATGTTTTGTATTGTTGTATGAATTTCTTTTTACTTTATAAGGTTTCTCTCCACCATTGTTTTGTAAAAGTAGTATCATGATATTTAATTTAATTCTCTCTGCATTCATCCAGCTCTTTTAGAAATTTAACGAATATTCCAAAGACTTTTGATATCACAAACTCAAGAATATATATAGTTTCTCTGAACTCTGATGAAAGAGAACGTCTCAAATCCAGACAAAAGTAGCTTTGTTTGTGTAATACAAACCAGAAAAGAAATTTTAAAGAGCTCTTGAAAAATTGTCTATATTGAGAATTTCCCATTTTTCAATTTACTTACAGTTTGGAATCGTCTTTTTGGCTATTTCGGACATCCTCTCCCCTTGTTACAATAATAATAGCAGGTTTTCAATTTGCTTTCTTTCCCGAAATTCACCGAATGAGTTTATATAAAATTAAACAAAATTAAGAAACATTGAGGAAATAGTGAAAATGAGAGAGAATTTTGAAATTTTAATATTTATACATAGAATTGCTTTCTTTTAGGTCGCGTCAAATTCAACGCTTATTTCGAAGAGGGTCGTAAAGTAAGTTTTATTACAAACACGATTTTACTGCTGTGTGAAAGTGCTACCATTCACCCTTCTCTGATGGCTTTTCAATCCGAAACCCTAATCCTGCACATTCCAATCTACCAATAAATATGGTACTTGTACGAATACTCGATTGTACCGAAATCTGTCATGAAGATATAAGAGTATATATATAAGGCATTGAATCTTTGGAAAATAAAAGCATTTTATTCAATGTATACAGCTGAAGTTAAATGTTTAATCTAATTCAATTTAATTGAATCTAATTTAAGTGAAATTATAATTATTGTATTATTAATATGTTTTGTACTCTGGGATGGATACAACATCACATTATGGTACATCCACTTAATCGAGGGCATATTCATCTTGAGGCTATACAATCTTCATAGATGTAGGTACTCTTAACCAAGTTAAGACTTGATTCACTAGACTAGGCAATTGCCTACTTGTTACATGCAACATGGTGCACTCGAATGCTATATAATGTATGTGTTCGAAAATTAATTAATTTTCTGAAAACAACACCTCATCCCTTAATAATGAGAACGAGTCGAGTTATTAAGTTAATAATTTGAAATTGATACAAAAAATGTTAATTATGGAATATAAAATAATAAAAATGATTGCTTTTTTAACTTAAATGTATATGTGTACAAATAATTGTTATTGTATTGAAATGATACAGCAGAATCGGGATTAACTTTACAAAAAAGGTACTTATATAAATATTCGCCTTGATTTAAAAATAACATCCCAAACATTTTGTGTGTGCTCAAAAAGTAAAGAAATGATAAAGAAGAGCGCGTCGTGATGGAAAAGAAATTATGTTAGATGAGCAGGGAGAGTCTAATCTAAAGGATTACTACCCTACCACGGAACAGCAAAAGTCCACCGAAATTTTATCCCGTGTGTAGAGCATGATTCGATTTGTTTTGAAAAAAAGAAAATCTATCGCAAAGAATATTTTAATCAATTAAAAAATCAATTATTATGTAATTATTAATAACCACGTGCACAATGAGTATTTTCCCGTTAAAAATATATAGAGGACATTCATTGATGTTTTGCCATGATATAACCCCATTTCTCTGATGTAAAGTTAACCAGTTTTAAATGAAGTTCCACAAAAGTTGAAAAAAGTTTTTCGATTTGAACTTTGACTTTCTCATTGGAGAGTCTTAAGAATCTAATTTTAACAAAAAATTTACGAATTTAATAATTCAAGTTCTTTAAAAAAGCTTAATGTTTCAAACTTTTACAGAATTCTCAAGAACATCGTACTTCAGAAAGTTTCTCCTGCACTTCTAGTTTGCAGCATAATAATTTACGATCTTCCAGCATAAAAATAAAATTTTTTTAAAAACAAAGTTTCAGTCAGAATTGGAATAGATTTGACCTTTCTATGTTTTTCTCGAAGTAAGATTTTACCTGAAATTATAAACATTGTTCTAGCTTTGAGTATATACGTAAAGTCGAGGTCAAATTGTACTTTTTTGACTAGAGAGAATTCAGTATTGATTTAACAAGAAGAAAACATCCAGAATCGTTTTTTCAACTGACTACGTCAATTTAAGGTAATTAACAAGGAGGGAATTCAACTTTCTCTTCATTCCCGTCAGCTCTCGTAGCAGGAACAATGAAAAGCTTTATTGATCCAGAGTATCTAGTAGAATAGTACTTATCGTATTTCTCGCTAAAATGAACAGTGATCCCTCGCATTGTCTTGTTTTGTAAACCTCCATCACAGTGTTAAACCCTTAGAGACCATCGTTTTCTGCCCAATGCAAAGTGCGCTGTATCGATCCGCTCTACCTTCTATTCATTCAGAGTACGTTTAAAACACTTTAGGTAACAGACGAGCTTCAACAGGTATGTGGTGATTGTATATATATATAATAAAAGTTATCATGCTCCAGACATGAATCGTTCACACCAGACCATATCCATTTATCGTGCCCTTCTCTCGGAAAGTTTTATCGGCGATTGTTACACGTTTATTCCGAATATTCACGTCACTTTACACCACAGAAAAAGAATAAAAGTCGTCGCAAACCCGTCTATCTAAACATTTAATCGATTGGCAAATGGCATGTAAAGGAAAATCATCACTCAAAATCAAATTTTATTAAAAGTGACAACCTCATTTCAATTATTTCATTATATATTACATGTCATATTCGAATTTCACATTATAAATAAAATTAATTAGCACCTTGTCATTCTGCACTGCAAAATAATATAAATTATTCAATATTAGTTTAAATTTCCTTATTGCAATTTATTACTCCGACATCTCGTATGAAAATTGAATTATTCAAAATTTCTGCATGCGGGAATGATAGAAATGTAAAAGAATGATACGCAATAGTAAGACAGTTTTGATTCAGTCAAAAAACTTTGTGGTTATTTCTCTCGATGCAGCGACTGCAGTGAAATTCGCGAAACGAGTAAATATTTGCATGAATAATGAAAAAAAATCCCTGACAATGCCAGTTTGTTCCACAAGCGAGGTACTCGTGATAAGAATATAAAGCTTTCAGGCAGTAAACTTTATACAGTGCTATAAAAATTGAAGAATGATCGTCATTGCATTTGCGACCTTTTTACATATATACAGTTATGAACTAGATTTGCAGCGATATCCGAACTTCATTTTTATGTTGTCATCTGAAAAAGCTTAAGTGACCTAGCTTGTATTGTAAAAGTGAATTATTGTGCATTTCAATTGAATAAAAATGGTTCATTAAATACTTCTGAAAGTTAGGGTTAGAACATGTTAAAAAAAATGAGCTTTGTAATTAGATTTTGTCATATGTTAATGATTGGCAAAGACTGATACGGAAGTGTGACTAGGAGTGAGAGATAAATGGAAAAATTAGGGTGGACAGCCAGGTTGAATTAAGTATGTGGCTTAGATATGACCAAATGGTAGGAAGACCTCAGGATTTAGGGTGGAGTATAATTGACACTAGGACATTATGAGGGGATCGGTGATGGATTGCTTCTTGCTTCAATGTCAAGCCAAGCGCACTGATTGGTCAAAAGATTGTACTAAAAAAGCTCAAGTTTTTTTCTCAGAATCAGGACATCACGTATATAAGTATTTTATAGGTACAAAATACATCACAGGAAATTAGAATCGTAAAATGTCTTCATTTCGTTAATCTTATATACGAGTAAAAGGGTCTATTTCTGAAAAGCTCTTTATTGAAGGGAATGGGATTCGTTAGGACCAAGTTTAAACTATTTTGAAACTTTGAAGAATTCAAGTTAAAATATTCTGAGTTGCATTGAAATTATGTAAAACCTTTCGAAATCAGAATTTATATTAATTAATATTTGAAGAGCATTTATGAATGTGACAATAAAAGATAAGTAAAGAGAATATAACACTGTTTATTATAATTCACGATTCCAAACAGCAAAAGCGATAAACATATTTTGGTTTGAGTTAATGTACGTACTGAGCATTCAATGATTTCCAATTTTGCAGTTAATCTGCATTGTTATCTATGTTTTAGCACGAAAGGTACAATAATGCACGTAATTTAATTGCATTAAACCAATGAATAATCAAACTGAAAAAGCACTCATAGTTCATGGAAAATATTTACTGGTTTACGTTAAGGTCTAATAAACAAGAAAAGCAAATTAAACGAAAATTAAATGCAAATTAAATTATTAATTATAATATCATTAACATGTTGGAACTAGGAATATTAAATTTTCATAGAATTTTATGGTCTACAATGTATAAAATGTAAATTTAATCTAAAGTCGGTGACCGCTCTAAATGGGGATTTTAATAAAATTTAGCCATTCTATTATTTCCCAAATTTTAAAGCAATTTCTTCATTAATGTACAAATAACTTAGGGACATATAATTACTTATCACGACCGATAATTTGTATTGACACATGCCACACAGCAAAGCAATAAAGATTTTAACGGAATTCACAAACAGTGAAAGTTATTTTCAAATTTAATGGAAATTATTCATAAAGCAGGGAGTACTTTACTGTAAACTTTCTCAAAAATAATGAGTGGTTTATAACGATATAAAGCTTCAATTTGATATCCACTCACAGCAATACAGAGACTAATACATATTATACTTTTACAGCACAAAATCGTTCTCAAACAAGAAGTGAAATGGAATTTTAAATGTAATGAGGCGGAATTTACTTCGTGTTAGTTTTGTTAAAGTGTTCGACTCTTGGTTGTGTGCGCTTCTTGTATTAAAGTCGCTGGATTGCACCACGCAGATGCGGTTTTCAGTGGTGATAAAAGGTGTGATCTCGGAAACTGGTACTTCCGAGGAGTAGAAATTCTACCCTAGAATAACGATAAATCGGCGCTGGAGATGAAAGTAAATGTCACAAAAAAATTAATTCTACTGAAATGGGTTTTCTCTGCGGGAACGATCGACATTATTTTATGTAAATCACTTTTTTTTTTCGAGGCGAAAGAAAACTCCTAAGTCTCTCTCTCTATTTAACACAACTCTGAGTGTCTTCCAAGTGAGCTATTTTTCGCTCCGAAAAATTAGTTTTTTTAAGATATTAATACGATTTATTGTCGGATAAGATTTTCATTTCATTTCATTTCATTTCATTTCATTTACTCGTTAATCTGAAGAAAATTAATCATCTCAAATTTTTTATACATGAAAATAAACGATTTTACCAAGGCGATGTCGTTTAACAAATTTTTTCTCATTAACCTCCCTCTATTTTCTCATAATAATTATTAAAAATTAATGTTACTTCAGTAACTGCAGTACGTCATGTATTTTTTTTTCTCACGCATTTCGTGACGATAAATATAATAGTGTGCTATTAGGCAGGTAGAAATAAGTTTCAGCTTGACGGGTCGTGATCAATGTCTATTTGTTATAAGCTCTTTTGACTTGCCTCTGTTTTACGTGGCTGCTATTATGTTACTCACTTGCACAATATTCTCAGAGATTTTACCAGGCTTCTGACATACATTATAGTGTGCACTTTATATATTACACATGACGTGAAGAGATTTTTTACAATGTGTATTTACGTCATATACGTGGTCGATCAAAAAATAAAAAAATTCAGAGTATACTCTTACAATGTATGAATATTTCTCAGTACATTGAAATACTGATTTCATAGATTAGAAATCAATAAAAGTGACTCCCACGTACACGGTGAACCATGCTTTCACTTTTCGCTTTGTCATTTGTCTTCTAGATAAGTAAAGAACTCTAAGGGTCTGTCAAGACATCGCGTCGGTGATGTTTAAGGGAGAATACAACCTTCAACAAAAATAGAACGATAGTATCGTTCATAACTGATCGCCTAAGAAAACTTTCTACCTACTGAATTTCGCAAAAAGGGAAATGTATTTTTATACCCTCACAGAGTCGTGAAATACTTTTACGCCCTTTCCAGATTTTTTTAAATTAAATAATTATCCCTAGAAAATTCAAGAGAAGAGTAGAAATTAATAGTACTGATCCCAAAAGGCGATTAAAAATCACAGAAAATTGTTATACCAAATAGTAATTATTACCCTTTTAAGTAAATTACTTTCTTATAATAAAATCGAAGTACAGTTGATTTTGCTTGATTCACAGCGCTCCTTCGAGTATTGAAAGCTAGCTGTAATATAAAAGCAGCGCGACTATAAATTTTTATTGCTTGTCATAATTTTTAAATGTGAATTCTTGTATCCTTGTAAGTTTGTGAGTTAGAAAAAATGCAATTTTCCACTGTTTAAAGAGAGAAGTTTGTTTTTAGGTAAACGAGCTTTGTTTCAAGGAAAAGAGAAGAAATGAAAATATTGGATCAAGCAGATAACAAAGACGACAAATACTCAACTGACAGAATACAAAATCGACTGTTGAGCATACAAATCGTGGAGTTACCCATAAAAACTTTTAATCACAACTCAAAAGGGAAAGAATGACCTTGACACGTACTTTCAATATTCCTGTGCGTGGGTGTGCACTCCCTTGATTAATTCTTGAAGTTATAAGCACGTTCAAATAATCTCTTATAGGGAATTCTGAAAATTTTCATTTGATTAATTACATTTTTGGTGAAATGAAGAAATTTTAGTTGATTTGTAGACAAAGAGAGATTTATCAGAAAAAAAAGAACATTTTTTTCTAACGATGTAATTCATAACATTTGTTATTAAACATTATGGATCGATTATTTAAATATTTATATAGTATTCTCGATATTAAAATTTAATTTATAATCAGTTATAAAAATATAAAATTACGGTTCAACATCCATTTTTCTCCGGGAAAGTCGAAAGAAGGCGGCGAAGTTTGAATAGCGGAAGTTGAGATGTCACCAGAAAACTTTCAGTCTAATGCGCACAACAAAACTTTTTTCTCTTAGTCAACTTGAACCCTAATGATCCTAAAATTATTTTTTCTCCTCTCACCATGCAAGTGACAATAAGTAAGAAAAAATTATAACTAATTACAAGAGTAATGATGTTATTATTGTATCAAAACCTGTCGAAATTAAAAAATTAAAAGTTATCAAATTGGTTTTGAAATGAGCTACTTACAGATGATGGTTCTGGTTTAAAAAAACAGTTATTACATGTTTTGTCTGAATGGCACTTAAATGATCGATATATGCTCAGGAAGATATAAAGTTCTTTGAATTTCCATAAAAAGTACGCGTGAAAAAGTACGTATCGATGCTTCAACAATGTTGGAAGCACTCTACAGAGCAGAGAAAGCAAAGTTTTTTAAGCTCAGTGTGGTGGAGAATACCCGGTCGAGTACGATATCGATCAACTATTTCTAAGAAACGTGACGAAGCGAAAAACGTGATGTCGATAGCATCGGCGATTCGTGATTCTTCGTTGCACGACTCATATATGGAATCCATATACTGTAGGCTTCTAAAATCGACTTATTCCACCTTATATCCTGATAAAAGGGCTTGCATTTGTATACACGCAAATCTAAATTACACAGAGACTTTATAGTAATAAATACATCCGTCTCATCTATTCAGAAACTATAATAATTCTATTGAAAAACGTAAAAGCGCATGAAATAAAGACTGCAATAATGTTTGCCTTCTCATAGAATCTTTATTCTTTATACAATGAAACAATTTCCTGCGTAATGAAAAGAACGCAAAATCTAACTGTGAAATATACTAAAAAAGCTACAATATTATGCACTCGGAGTCTAGAAACACAATTCAAGTTTTCTTTTCCTGCCTTTCAGCGAAATGTTGAAAGATATTAATGGATTGAATGAGAAATGCAGCTTGAGAGCGATTTTCCACAGTCAAGAGAATATGAAAAGTTTCATTTCAAAAAATTCGTTTACAACTTCATTTATATTGAAACGCTACTTTGTTAAGTCAAATTCAAATTTTAAGAAGAATTGGAACAATTTCTGCACATCGAAATAATTTAAATTATGTAGGTACTTTTTCTATGTAGAAATAAGAAGTCGTTACCAAATTAAGAACGGAATGTTAATCAGATAATGGAACATTCAGTAAATTTACCATAATATCTGATTTTGCACAGTCAAACTTTCCTTGAACGCTTGAAAGCTCAACTTTAGTTATTCTAAAGTGCTGAGAAATAATTGAGAAATTTTCAGCAATTATCCAAGTTTCATAATTTCAACATATAACTGTTCCAAATGATTGCAAGAATAGATTTTCATAAGGATGAATATTTAGATAATTGAAATTGAAAGAAAATCACATGAAAACTTTCAATGACAATTCTAAGATTGAACAGGCCAGAATTAGATAACTGAAGAGAAGCTTATTTCAAGCTATATACTTATTGTACGAGAAACTTTTATATTGTATATCTACACAACTTTCCGACATCGAAAAGCTTGCACAAGACAAGAGAGACTTTCTGCAAAAAAAGTACCCCGAAAAAAAGCAAAAAAAAAAAGAAGTTGATTCTATTTTCTTCTTCGACGTCTGACCAAACGAAATTTATTTTAGTGTTGGAAATTCTCGCCTGCAGTCGTGTATTGTGCCCAAGAAGCTTTGCACTAGATTGACTTATAGAGAATATAGAGAAAACTATTTTTCGGCAAACCCAGTTTCGTATTTCTTTTTTCTTTGCATAAAAAGCCAATAATAAAAAATCAGGAAAAATATTTAATAAAATGACGTTGAGTATTGATGCATAAACCATAAATCAATAAATTACACTGTTATTTAATGAAGATTCTAATTATTCATATCCATAAAATATTACATGATAATAGAGACCTCGTTGTACTTTAATAAAAGATCTTTGATATGAGTCGGAATTTCACATTTTACACGACAGGCACTAGTAAAGTTTGAAATGACAAGCTTAAGTTCATAGCGAGAACTTGAAGTCCTTGCAATTCAGATACCTCTCGCAATATTTCAGTAATTCTGCCATCTCAGAACTCAAAGGAACTTGGAACTACCGAACATGCGTGTCGAAGTGAGTTTGCTAAACGGGAATAATGTAAATTTCATCTCTCCACAAACTCTCGATCTGAATATATATAATTTTAACACCTCTCCGTATACCCAACTTTAGGATATAAATTCTATATTTGTATATGTCCAGTTAGATAGTATGTCTCTGTCACATTGTGTACTCCGCGTTATATGTTCGGTGATAAAACTTGAAGAATCTATTAACTATATGACTTACACTCTAACTCATCCCGAGGAATGCAATAATGATAAAAATCATTTTGGTAAAAGCCCGGAATAACGTCACGCGAAGCGATTTGCATTTTTTAGCTTTCCCTATATATGAAAATGTTAAACTTTAGCGAAATCAAGGTACTCTTTTGATTTTTCACATGAATTTCAAGAGATTTATAATTTTGCAAGGTTTTTGTAGAATTTTAAGATATTTCAATAACAGTTTTGCGTTTTTTTTCAATCTATGCGAGATTTTAGAGATATTTCATTACATCACTCTTCTTTATAAAGATGAACACGCGTAAATGATATATCAAGTTAAAAAAAATTAAAACTTCTCTATGTGGAAAAAAAATACTGCACTCTAATCATTTTTCACAGAAGATAATTTTACGCCATTCTCCTCTATTCATCTCTACGTTATTATAAAGCTCGTTTTTTCAACTACAGCATCTCTGTTGAGCTTGTAAAGTTAATACTAGCCTCCAGGATGTATCCAGGGTAGAAACTAAAGTATGAGGTATTTCTTTAAGATCTTCTAAGATTCAGAGGCTTAAAACTTTGTTCTTCGTGTATGATACTGCAACTTGTCTAAAATCTTAACGTTCAGCTTTTGTGGTCTCTGGGCCATTAAATAATTCCTTTAGCCAGCAATTCTCTAGAGTAAACCGCTTCTATCCTCTGTAGTCTATCTTGACAGGTACGGATGCTACAAGTAAAATGTAACCAGCAACCTATATCTTCACTCTGTCCAGAGCACCTCTTTCAAGCTTATCTTTACGTTTCTGGGGAAAACTTTCTCCACCTCGATACGTTTCCTAAAGAACATAACTTCAAGTGTCGAGCGACAAGCAACTACTTCCATTTGTAATTTTAATGTCTTTTCCGATAAGCTTACTTATTTTATTTGAGTAGATTTAAAAGACGAGGAAGCGAACCTCAAGAAATCTAAAGTACATATCCAACTTTTTATGTAATTATATAGCTCTCAGTATAATTAAACTCGAGGACTTCTAATTCGTTTAAGGAACTATAGACGTAATTAACACAATTCTACTTTGTCGCATTTCCCATTTCTTCCTCTTCTTGTTAATGAACTGCTCAAGGGAAATTAAAATTACTGCGAGTCAGTTTTTAGATTTAGTATACCTAAAGATACAAGCTAGATCGCTGTTATTAAGGATTCAAGAAGATTTTTAACTTATTTTTTTACATTTTATAATTATTTTCCCTGTAAAAAAAATTCAAGTGATATTTTGGAATTTGAAAAGTGTTTCATTTTTTAATCATCCCACGAGGAAAGATTCGACATTTGATTACAAAGAGTAGATATAGATATATGTATAAATGTCATATATAACGATTTTTTCCAAACTCAAGAATAACTTCTCAGCTTCGTCGTTCAAACGTCTTATCTTTTATAGCTCTTGTGGTTCACTGGTTCCACTTTTTTAATCGTCTATGTTACGTAATGAAGTTTATACGTACATAATATGTACTGGATGATGATTTGACATTGCCTAGACATTTCACTTATAATAACTTTCCCCGCAACTGAATAAATGAAAAATTCGAAATTAATATGCCACACTTTAGTTAGAATAAAAATTAGATATCCATCTTTGAACTAATTGATGCTTTATTATTTAGACTAATGTGCTTTATTCTTTCGACTCATGGTTTATTATGTAGGCCAAGCTTAAATGAGTCCTATATATAGCTATGTGGGTAGGTTATATTATGATTCGAAAAATTGTATTATTTACAGAAAACATCTAGAGCAAATTATTACCAAAATTTTATGACGATATATGTTGGTACACAATTTTCCCTGAAATAGAACTCTACAACCCTGACAGATGCAGTCAGCTTGCAAAAGTCGATACGACAACTGCGACTCTAATTTTAATTTCCTCAATTTCTAAACATTTTACCACTCAGCCAGTAACTGGGTTGCGAATTTTATAAAAAAAACTATCAGAAAATACTAGAAAATACTGTTTATATCATTTAGCATCAAATATTAGTTCATCTGATCAGCGCCACGTTATAACGATCAGATAGACCTATTATACTAAATATTTCAAAAATAAAAATAAGAAAATACCTTAACTTTTCGTAATAGCCTTGTATCATAATTGCAATTTTTTAATCTTCAAGTACATAAAAAGTACATAAGTACTTCAAGTACATAAAACACCTAACACCTAAAAGTATATGTGCTACAATTTTGCATCGTTGCTTATAATGGATACGAGTTTGAATATTCCGTGAATATCGATTATTGAGACTTAGATATGTGGTTAGTAGAGCAATATCTAGTCAATATCCCCAAACGATCAATTTCTCACACTTAATTTTCAATATTTAATTTTCTATGAATTTTTTAAATGTTTGAAAAACATTGGATTTAAAATTATTTATTATTTTAAAACTAATCCACAGTTATTTCTTAATTAAGTGGAAATATATAGTGGATGTTGTAAAGTACCTAATTAATTATAATTTAATTATTTCTGACCTATATGTTTAGGCTGTAAAATGAAATTATATAAACTTTAGTAAAACTCTTATTGTGAATTTAATTTAATTTCAAGTACTTGTTCTCAACTTTAACACGTCCATTTAGTTCATCAAATACCAGCGAAATTCTTGCTCATGTGCTCGTACTAAGACCAGTAGGTGGTTTAATTAAATATCTGACATTAACTGAAATACCGGATAATATATGTGGTCATTGAATCCCTTCAAATCAACTCAATCGCCTGATGTCAAGATTCAGACTCGGTGCAGTTATTACTTTTGAAGTTGATGATTAAATTTTTAAAATAAACTCATATTCAATTCCAATAATTTATTTTTAACTTCACTCTCGAAAATATGTAACATATCACAGATGTTTCAAAGTAGGTACAACCTACTTTGAAAAACACGAAAAATGTATACCAGTATCTATCCACATATACCTCTAACTTATAATTAACCAAAAAAAGACCTCATTAAGAGCTATATTATAGTTATCGCTCGCTCTTACACTTTATTTTTTAAATTATCGATATTCTTTTATTAGCTAATAAATCTAGAGCTTTTGTTTAATGTAGCGTGATGGATTGCATTTAAATATTGTCGTAAGCTCAATTAAAGCGATGACAGCTATTCAAAAAGACATTTTATTATCGGTGACACTATTGTGTTCCGAACTTTATGTGATCAATCAAAAACATAATTCACCAAGTGACTGAACTTCTATTATGGTAGCTAGATACAAGGGAGAAGGCGGTTATTTCTTTGACACCTTCTTCTTTCACTATTTCACTTTATCCATACCAAAGCAATCTTTTCACCCTTTCAATCAATTTTTAATAAATTGAGACTAAAGCAATAACTGAACTAGTTAAAATTTGAAAACCTCTGTAAGCTTTAACGTCACACAAGGGAAATTCTACTATTAGGACGTTATACTGCACAAAGGCAATAAACCTGGTGGACAACAATAAACTTAATGCATCCTTCATTCATCAATTTCACATGGAAATTGTGGCCTATTATTAACAATCGTAAGTTTTCCACTCAATTATTTACACACATTTATTATGTACTAGACATCTAAAAGCTAATATATTTAAAGAAAGGAGGTAAACACCTTTTTATATGAAAATTTTTCATAATAAAGAATGAAGGGAACTAAATGAATCTACGTTATAGAAGGCAAAGAAAGATTTCAAACGTCGAAGGATTGAACCACCTGGTGCCAATTTCAAGTATTTGCGATTATGAGTGCCATAACTGCGATGTTTTCAGACTTTATCACTTGCGCTTATGAAAACTAAGAGGTAGCTTTGTAACTTTTACACGTTTGCATTACAAAAACAGTTTTCACTTCAGGATGTGATATTGTCGAACCGTACGCCAGTGCTACTGAAGTAAAACTCAGAAATTGCAGAAACTGTAACATATTTTTACAAGTTGTGCATAGGGAAACAAGTGATTTAAACTTGTACTCAGCAATGCATAGGTTTTAACTTTTGTCCTTTTTTCCTTCTCGAGGTTGCAAATATTACTCGCATTTATGCTTTGAGAGAAAGTTTATTTCTGAACTATATTTGCAGGCATTTATAATTTATAACAAGCACTTGTGGTAGCTTGTATTATAAAATGCAGACAATTGGATTGAGATTTTATATATTATTAAAGTTGCGTAAATTCTAATAAAGAAACTACCTAATGACCTACATTTTATTTTTAAAATTAACTTGACTTACTACTATGTTTTATATTTAAACACATCAAGCTATTTTAATATAGAAACTGTCACAGATATTTTGATGAACTGACATCTTTCACTTAAAAGTTACAAAATATTTGTCCGATGAAACATGCGTGGCAGCCGAAACATTTAACGACAATATGCAGAAGCACATTATTGATTTGCATAGTAGATATAAAACGCCACGGATGTAACACGACATTTTGCTTAAATATATTTCCATATATAAGGAGACATTATCATTTCTGCAATAGAATTATAGCTCTAAATCTATTTCCAATAGTTTTGAACTTTCGGTGAAAAAATGTGCGCGGAACAAAGCTCGATAAAATCTCATTGTGCTACCTCAAATGGTACGTATTTCAAAGTGAAGTTGGGGAATCTAACTTTTGATCTCGTAATGGTATTAAAAGTTCAAAGCGCGAAGTTTCTCACCTCATCGTTTAACAGGTATAATTAAACGCATACTTTCTTAAGGAAAAAGATATAATTATAGGGCAGATATAACGAGTGACTATTTTCTGAACAGAAAAATGACGTCTGTAGTATTATTATAGTTTTTATTTCGTTTCGGATTAATCATAAAACTTGAAAGTTTTAAAATTAATCTTTGAATATCTGTTAAATGATAATTTAATTTAATTACCTCTCTTTATTATATATATTACATTTTTCTTTTCAATTTTCTGATTTTTTTTATTCAAAAACCCTGCAGGCACACGTTTGATATTCAAATAAAATTGACCTTCATATATTTCAACATACATTCTTCACTATTTTTATTTTAGTTTTGATTGACTGTAGAGAATTTTTTTGAAATTCTCAATGAAGTCAAGACAAAAAATCTGAATTCTGAAAACACGATTGAATAGTTACATGCAAATTCTCGACTTCATCGCAGTACTAGACGAGACAATATATTTTTAGAATTCCGTTTTTAACTTTGTTTTTCACATTTCTTTTATGTTTACTTTTTTTATGTAACTACACTACACAACAGTCCCGTATTGATCCTGGTTTTAACGGGTGATTTACCATGCTGACACGTTACACATTGAAAAATAAAAGCAAAGCATCGTTAATTTGGCGTAGATTTTGAAATTACAGCTTTTGACAATAAAGTAACTGAAGCAAGTGACAATTTTCTGCTAGAAATCTTTATTATAGAGAATTTCGTATACATAGATTTATGCCCGACGCTCGTATTCTATTTACGAGTAGATGAGAACAATAAAGTTCGTTAATATCTTCCTCCCGAGTTTTCCGCTCATATTTAAAATGCAAATTCGAGAAAATTATTAATAATAATTAATAAATTAATAAATTAGCGATAATTGTATAAAAAAGGATTCAAATTAGGAGGCATTACAAAACTGAATAAAGTTAATGTTAAAAATAAAATCAAAAATTTCCTTCTATTTCTAAGCTTATCAAAGAAATTAAAAATTAAAACTTTAATTTTGAATATGCAGAAGGTTCGGAGAATTCCAGTTAACGAATGGGTAATATACCAAAGAGCAATTACAAAGATCCTTGAGTGACAACTAGATCTCAAGCTATAAATATAAATTTGTAATCCGACTCTAAGTTTACTTTCCTGAGCCATGAGATCTTCTGTGGCTTCCACAACATGAGCACGCAATGGTTTAGCTTTACCATTGTTATCATTGAATTTATATTCAAGAGATAGAATGATGTAGGAAGTTGCAGAATGATTATTTGACGTTAAATCCTAACTGCAAATTTCTGAAGGTTCAAATGGACGAATTTTTGTATTGATTGTATTTTAAAGTAAGAATAATTTTTAAATATTAGTTCATTTGCATTTTGAGAATAATTTTGCATGAAAGAAAGTTATAATATCTATTGTTATATTTTAAACTTCTGGTATATATGTTAAATCTATCTTCTGTTTCTTTTACATTTCTCACAAATTTTTTGTTTAAACTTTTACTTATTTCATTTATGTTAACCCACTATTTTTAAGTGACTCTAGGGCCTCTAGACAGGAAATCTTTATTTTCAAGAGAGAACTATATATAAACCATGATCGATTGAATTTGGACAGACAGCACTAGTGTATTAGATCGCGATTATCGTCAGTCGTTTGAAAACAAACACTCCTGAACTGACGTTACTCTGTACCATTTCTGTCAGGTCTATCAAGAATCCAGTTCGTAGCCAAATTTCCATTGTAATAATTCTAGTCTCATTAATAATGGAATTCTAACAGCATTCAATATCATTTTCAAGTAAAATATTCTCTACACATAATCTTTAGTTCAAAACGATAGTTACATAGAATCGGATTATTATGTTATATATTATTAGCAAAGGTTTCAAATAAGTTGCAACAATTTCCAAAGGCAAAGTAATTCTGGAACTGCTAATTTTCATTCAAGAGTGAAAAGTCGTACATCACTAACGGAACGTTGCTTATGGGATGCAATGTCAACATGTTCGCGGTTGTGTGGTTATACGACTTGATGGTCTACTTCCCGGACTGTGTGCCGAAAGAGAAATGATGGATAGTAAAATTTTCCTTAATGGACAGAAACCTATACAACCTTTCAAATTCAAATGGACCATAACTTTAAAGTTCAAATTCGTGACTCAAACACGTAGTTCCAGTTTCAATAATAATTTTCATAATAAATTTATGACTTGCAGAATAACGTGATATTTCCGTTTAAATTATTATCGTAATCAAGATAAATATATTGATTAATAATAATTTTGTGGTAGTAATTTTTAGAAATAAGCAACATTTTTCAAATTTTCTAGAGTTGTATAAAAAGAATGGAACCTAGGAAAATCTAGAAACCTGGAAGGCTTTCTTATAGAATAGTATGAGGCTGACTTTTATGAGAGTGTAAGTATTAGATCGCTTATGTTCTTGACGCTAATGGTCATGTTCTGTGGTTGTTAAGACGGAAAAATGTCGTTTCTACCAACTGTCTGCCTATCAATGCTACTAATAGCAAAAAAAATTGTACCTCATGTGAAATTCTCTTTTAAACTGTCACAGCAATGTCACTTGTACATAATACAAATAAATTCTCCCTCGAGATTATTTTAGCTTCTCAAGCGACAAAGTATGTACAGCTTTTTAAAATTATACAAAAAACTGGTATAATCTTGAATAATATACCTCCATTGAATGATATATCAATATTATATATATACATATATATTCAAGTGGGCAAAAAGACATTGTCATCCTGAGGACGTCGTAAATATATCCCCACCTAAGATATGTTCATTTCAGTCCAATTGATGTCCCAAAGTAGAGACATCTTTTAAATATGAGATGTCTTTAGGACATCAATTGGACTGAATGGTTTTCTTAAAGACATTTTTAGGATGACAATGTCTTTTTGCCCAGGAAACAATAAAAGCGTACATCACATGATCGTTAGAAGAGTCAAAAAGGGCGTATAGTCAACAGGGATCACGTGGTCGAGAGGGGTCACGTTATCAATGTAGTGGTCAATAAGGATGTGGAAGCTGTCGAAAATTGACTTTGAGTTGGCTAAATTGCGAACTATGAACTGATGTATAACTCGGATTGAACTACTTTTAGCTTGTCAGCACTTGCTATAATTCGGCACTTCATAAGCGCATGATTGGACTTTTCCAGCTGATGTAGAACTTGTATTTCAAATCACTGAGGAAAATTGAAGGTAGTCCAATTAGACATTTCTCTCAAAATTGTTTCTAACAATTTCTAAAGTTGTTTGGAAATGAGGACACTATTGAAGATATGCAGTTATAAACTCTGCTGAAAAGTTCCACCAAGGTTACAGCAATTTATTCCAAATGCTTGTTGCCTTCCCAGTGGAAAATTTACGACTTTCCGAAATAGTTTCTCACTTATTATACTGTGCAAGAATAAAAGTTAGCACTATTTTCTTTTGAAATCTACAATATAAGTCACTAGTGGTTTTGACCTAATTCTACTTTACTCGTAGAACATCGCGGGAATAAAACGTGTTAAAAATGTAGCTCACCTCCTCTAGCTTCTATTAAAAGAAAATTATGACACTCCGAATGTAAGAATAATTTAACATTTTTATGATGTGAATATTTCATATTAATTATTCCTGAATAAAGTGATTTCACTAATATAGTTTTCAAATTTTTAAATGAATAACTAAATCTAAAAATTTTTATATTTTTTTCTCCAAAAATATTTTATTTATATTACATTATTCTTCTGATGAAAGACTAACATTCTTGCTCAGCTGCTAACGCTAAAAGTTTTCCACTTCACAAATCTTAAGTGTTTGATGAGTAAGGAAGTTTTCAATTTCGAAGTATTGCACTTCAAACTATAAGGTTCAAAGTTTGAGTACTTATCAACTAAAAGAAGTCTGGAAAAGAAAGGACAATTTACGATCTATGCAGACACCATGACTGATTAATAAATGTCCATTATTCATTTTTCTTTAATGAAGCTGAAATCTGTTCAAAACAAAATTATTCACCATTGCATTCTAATGATCTCTAAAACCATATTTATGAAATCACTTTACACTTCCATTACGGTATTTCATATAAGTTCGGTAGGTAGTATAATTATGTATTCAAGTATCTCTAAAGCAAGACCGCAACGTAGAAACTTGAATTTAGTAAAGTTCAAAGTGTGTTGACTTCCCTAGGGTTCTGATCTTCTGAATTGTTATACCATACACTTTACTGTGCATATACATATATTTGCATTTCGAAAGGATTAAATCAAGTAAGATGCCTCGTCTTCCCTTACTGGAGGTATAAATAATATTTTGATATGCTTCTATGTCGTCTTAGATTAATCTTGAAATGCAACGTGATAGGATTTTGGCTTCTGCTTATGAAGCATGTTTTACTGATAGACTTCCTATACATATTCCTATAAGCTCGAAGTGCATAAGGACATTATGTATTAATTTAAGGGAATATTCTACTCTTGCCATTCTCGCAACGGACGAAATACACTTTACAAAGCATCGGGGTCTTTAACCCTCTTACCTCTTTGAATTCAATATAAGTACTTAAAATTATAGTTTTCCCCTGACCTTTCAATGTGAAAATATTAAATTACGCTAAAAAATCCTTCTACTGTCACCTGTTTCTGATATCAACATAATTGATGCTTTTACAACTATGCAAGCAATTTGGTTGAATCTGTTAAACCCGAATATGGTGCATTTCGTAACGAGAGATTAATATCAACTGTTGTCACTTGTCACGCGTAAATTCGTAACACGCGTTACAAGAGAAACTGAATTTTAGTCATATTTATTATCTGACATTTATTATGATATAATTATTAATATTTAATTAATTAATGTAAGTAATGATATAAATAATTTCATGTGCTCTCTCAATTTTGAATAATACACATATAGATACAGATTTTTTTCCCGATATCTGAATATTCTTTCTCCCTTTTTTAAGGATATGTCTATTTCCTCAAAGCAAATATGTGCGAAGGTTTATAAGAGAAATATCAAATTCTTTTTACCCAAAATCAACAGAGAACTTTTTTTAAATTAACTGAACTCTTAGCCCCAGATTTGCAGATCAAATATTCAAATTCAATAATTCCAATATTATATTCCTAAAAGATTTTTAAGAATAACAATCACCAGGGTAGAAATTTTAATTAGACTCATGTAGAGTTCCGTCTAGTTTAAACTATATTAAAATATTTTTATTGACAATAGAAATCCCAACCAGGACCTTATCAGAACTTTATTTTAAATAGGACCCAATGGGGTAATTTCTGTACGAGTTTAAGCACCTATAGCTTTTGATTATAAAATTTCCGATTTCATATATGCTTTGAAGATATACATATTATACAGCTCTGGGAGCTTTAATAATAAGCGACGTTAAATTGAACGTTTCTCTTCATATGCAACATATAAATTTAATATCAGTTTAATATAAATCTAATATAAAATTAATATACTATGATGTATAGTTTTGTATCAAGTCAATCTATTATGAAAAGTTTCTCTGCTTTATTAATGACCTTTATTTAACTTGAAATGATGCTTTGAAATTCGATATCATTCGGATCTCAAACTTTGCAGATCATTTTTCTTCCTTTATTTCAAAAATCTAAAATTGTGTCAAGACAAGGCTGAACATTTTTTTTCACGAACTGCATTGTCGTAGTTCACAATGAAGCTACACACCATTTAAAGGGGCTAAACCTCCACAAGCCTCTTCTTTGGCGAATAGATTAATGCTCTTCACGTCACAGCGTTTTCGATGCTTCATACTTTTCAAAATAAGGTTTTCTCACAATTTGTGGATTTTAGAAATATTCTACTAACAATTAACTTAGGGTTTAAATAAAATTCTATTAAAGAAAATAATGCAAAATAATAAACCACAGTATGGTACTTTTAATTCAATTTATTATATCCAAGTACTTTTTTCTTTTATCGCGGAAAACTGCTATGTCTAAAAAGTAATTATAAATAAATTAGTGGAGTGAAAGTGAAAACTTCCTTGAAGCGGAATATACTGGTAATTCTTTCTGTTTGTCATTAATACAAAGTTTTCAATTAGCAGATACTTATTTGAAGAACTTTTATATATTAATCGCATAAAAGTAAATAAATATTCATTATTATTTATGAACAAAAAATGTCGTGAAATATTCTTTAAGTACTCTACTTATGAAGTTTACTAAGATAAAGAAAATTTTTCAAAGAAATAGAACAGATTCTTTGCGATTCACTTTTGACAATTCTACTTTTCAAACGAAATTGCTCAATATTGCAGGCATTTAGAGTTTACTGTAGCTACACTGTAATTACTCGGAAGTCTTACAAAAGCTAAATGTCACAAATATATATATATATATATATACTTATATATCTTGGCTTAAAATTGTATAGAGCTGTTTAAAGTAAAAATAAAAATAGTCCATTCCACCCAACAATTTCAACAAAAGTTATTACAGGGGAATTATATTTAAGTAAAAAAATAAGACGCACTTTTGTTGCCTACGAGAAAAATGTTGAATTGGGTCATTAAGTACTCAACATACATTTTTTCGTAAACCAAGTTTAATCTTGAAAAGACATATATTTTATTCAGTTATCTTGTGAATTGAAGCTTTGCAAATGTAGATGTATGCATACACAAGTGTGTGTTATCAAGAGGATTATCTTCTATTATAACATACATCAAGTTTAATCCTTCTTAACCTAAATTATGGACTTGAAGATGTACTTCTGAAAATATCCATATCTTTCCGCTTTCATATTATTATTATACTTTAAATCCACTTGAAAACATTTGGGTCTTTCATGAAATAGCTAATAGCGAAGGTTATATATAATTATACATAATTAAACCTGCAATTTTGTTTAAAAGAAAGAATCTTATCATATAAGCTCCCGGATATTAATTTCGAAAGCTACATAGGTTCAATAAAGAAATTTTTCCATGAAGCGAACATTATTTCGAGTTCATGCAGATTCTCGTATGCCGCACGTGAAATTACGTTCGTGCAAAAAAACATCCATTACAGTTGAAACATCGCCCTCAGCTGCTTGGAAATTGTTCAGACTGAAATTCAAAGAACTATTTTTCTATGCTCTTGTTTAGGTATTAAAAGCAATTATTATGTAATCCTTTTAATTATTTTACATTTAATCACGCGTTCAATTAATCTCTGATTAAATGAAGAATATTAAGTATTAGAGAAAAGATCTTTCTATTTTGTATCGAGAAATTTTAAGTTGATATTGATATTTGCATATTTGTCAAGCCAATTAAGAAAATAATTGTATAATAAAGTTATGTACATATAGTGGGTTCTGTATTACTACACGCGAGATCGTTAATAAAACATAAAAGTGCGAGAAATATTCATCTGTCGATATAATCTCTGAAGATCAATTCGAACGAAATTATAACTTTACTATAGAGTATAATTCTCTTAAAAATAAGAGAGCTCATAAATTTGATTTTATATCTTGTATTTTTTATCATGATTCATAAAGGATAAAGTGATATATGAAAAATAGTAACTGCCTTAATTGCTTAAGCGTAATTATGTTTATAGCTCTGCGTGAATTAAGATTAAAATCAGACTTCCAAAAACTCACCAATCAAATTTGGATGACATTCAATGAAATAATTATAATTACATACATCATATTATAATATTGATATTAATAAAGAAAATTATATTAATTTCACTAGGTGAAAATTTGTTGATAGAGATATCATCAATAAAACTTTATATAATCTTGCAATTCTGATGTATGTATGTATTGTTTTTCCTATGAATTTCAAAATACTTTCGCTTGGTAAAAATTAAGATTAATTACTTGCAACATAAATTACGACACGAAGAAAAATGCAAAATTTATTTTAGATTCAGTATATTTTGATCACCGAAATCCTTGTAGTAATTACTATGCAAATGTTAACGCATAAAAATACATGTACAGGATTTACTATGCGCATAACAATTAGAACCGTGGTCCCGGTCATTAGTATTGCAACAGAGTACTTTGAGAATTTTTCACGGGTCTCTACAGAAAAAACATGATTAAAGGACCAAATTTAACTTTTTTTGCTAGTTACATTTAGCCTTTTAATCATAATTTAATTTAACTTTCTTCGTACAATTAAATTTCGTTTTTTGCTACAGTAGAGACCCGTGATCATAAGTAGACGCAATTGTAATAAGCTTGAATAATTTATAATTTAACCATGTTAATTAGAATGTTACTTATTACTAAAAGCTCCCTCTCATTAAAGTTACATTATTCCATTTATATTATTTACCTATTTTTAAAAGGATTAACCATGAATTAATAACGATTTAATTATTTCAGGATAGGATAACGTATTTCTGTAGTTTTAAAATTAAATTATAGCAAAGTAAATCAAATTCTAGGAAAGCTCTCAAATTTTTAATATACATCCCCTCCCCAAACGAGTTTAAATTTTAAAATCTACTTTTCCGATCGTGTTTGTGCTTTTATTACCCACAAAATTTGAAATAATTCCACGTCATGCAAATTCAGCGTTGGGTTAACGCGCAGTTATACTATAGCAGGCAATTTTCGTAAAACTGCTAGAGGGTTTAAAACGGTATTCGAACAGTAAATCTCTAACAAGGTGAGAACCTGATGAATTGATTCCTATTGCTACCCGGCATTTTATGGGAGAATCAATCTTTTGAACCATCCTCGAGTTCCATCTATTTGATACTTATGAATAAAACATTCCCCTATGACTTTTAGCATTTTGAAACGCGATCGATCACATGAATTATATACGTATAATCCATTCTTAAAAGATAAAAGTCCATTTTACATTGAAAAAAATGAAGCGCAAATTGATGAGCTTAATGATTATAACTTTAACCCTGATGGGGTCCTGGTCAGTTTTCACTATACTTCTAATGTCTTCCTGATCTAGAAAATTGGAAAGGAAATTGTGTAAGTATCATATTGGGAAAATAAAAAGGCAAGTTTAAGTAAATTCTGAAATTTTAGCCAGAAATAATACATGTACATTCTTCACAAGTCCGTGAATAAGATTTTTTTAAAAAAAGGTGTAACTCGACTCACTTTGCATGCAAATTTGCTGTTAACTGTCGTTTGAAGCCACAGGAAGATAAGTGGCCTGATATACGCAGAATAAAAATGCTTTTTTTTCGTATACACCGTACACGGACAAGCTGTTGAAAGCATTTTGAATCTCCTACAGAATTAATGGAACTCTCTTTCTTCTGCACATGAAACCTTTTGAATTTTTATCTTCCAACCAAATAATAAAAATCACAATGAATGCATGTACAGTTTTGCAGAAAAAATTGAATGTTGGATGTTCGTGAATGAGAAACAGAAGGAAGGGAGAAGAAGAACCCGATTGATATTACGCTTTAAGTTCCTAAAAACTCTACAACTATTTATTCACTACATATAATTATATTTAAATCAAAATATTATTTATAATTTAATGTTCTTTGAATTTCAGTATGAACAATTTCTAAGTAGAAAAACTAGACAGTATCAATATCGCATTATACGCTAGAATTTTTTAAAATAGTCACGAGTGTGATAAAAAATATCATATTGATGGTGTCAGTACGATTTTTAAGACTGTCCGATAATTTTTCACATGAGGAAGCCGAGTTTAGTCCATTAAATGCACAAGGGGTATTTAAAAGCTGGGTTTTATGATCGCCTCCATTCACAGTACGTTATAAAAAAATAGGTGAGTGAAATATGTAAAATATAGATGAAATACATAAAATAGATATAATGCTTGTCAGTTTTTTTTACAGAAAAAAATACATATATAGAAATTCAAATACATTCTTAATTTTAACGAAGTTGGTCCATTTAAAAAAATAGAAATAAAAAGCAAGACAGATTTCCCCCACCTTCCAAAATTCAAACATTATAGAAAATCGATACGTTACACCAAACTATATAAATAAAACATCCTTTCTGAGTTGGAAAAGATTCTTTACTTTGACAATATTGCATTCTTTATTACAAAAGCATCCAGAAGAAGACAAGAAGCCCTGATAGTATAACATACTTATTTTTCGTTTATCTTGTTTCTGAGATGAAAGAGTGAAAGTATAAATCAATTTCTTTTTAAATTAAAATTTAGGGCATTCAATAGGATTATATGGATAGATTTGTGTTTGTTTCAGGAGATAAATTGTTGATCGTATTGCAATAGATCAATTAACGATTGTGAATGAAAGGACCTCGCTTTACTGCTTCCTTTATGTGAGAAATACATCATAGAACAGCATTTGGTGATAACGGCATTCGACTCAGACAAACTACAGAGCAAAGTAAAGTTAAACAAAGGGCAAGCGAGAAACTCGTAAGGGTGGTAACTAACTGATAATTGGGTCCGGCAGTCTGAAGCCAGACAATAGGAGCGAAACATCGTTATTAAAGCTCGTCAAATAACATACATATATCATATATTATAAATGGAATATAGAAGCGTGAGATGCATTCAAATTTAGATAATCTTTGAATAAATCTTAACGAATTTGAAAGAGGTTTAATATAAAATAAATATTGACATTGTTGACGTATTTTTAAAGTCAACTCACTTACATTGGAAGCCCATATATAACTTATTCTGAGAGAAACTTGCATCAACATGAATCTACGAGCAAGATGAACTCACCTGAAACATAAATACAAATATTTATATTAGTTGTAAATATAAAATATGTTTACTTTGAATGTACAAGAGAATCTCTGAGGGTATTATTTCAGTTCTCATACATTTTGCTTCAAATAGACAAAATCACCTTCAAACAAATAATTCATAACCAGTTTGGTCTTTGGTAAACCAGATTGTACAATTAAGGAAGTAAATCATCCAAAGATGGGAATTAACTGATATGCCACACAAATTCTTCATTCATTAAGATAAATAATTAATAATTATCATGAAAATTATGTTATATTAATATCTACCTCGGGCAAGAGTCAAAACACGACGTCAAGTAATTTACGAAGAGTAATGGGGAGTTCTCCTAAGGAGAGTTTGAGTAGACGAAGAGCTTTCTTATTAGATGAAAGTTAGAAAACTTATTAGAAACTGTGATAATCAACCTGCATTACTACGATCCAAGTTTTCACTAATACAATTCCAAATTTAAATCTCGATTTTCCATCCCAAATCATTCATTGGTATTTTTCCGCTGTACGTTATTAAAAAACTTTTCATCATAGAGTTTATTTTAATTATATCTTTAACACGAAAGTTTATTACTCTTCTGAGGAGAATAAAAAGGAAAGCAGTTTATTGAAAAAAGTACTTATAAAGAATCTATTATTAAAAAGGTAGTAGCTGTTAGTTTTTTTCATAATCTGCTGAAACGAAACATCAAAGGAAAGTTTGGAAAGCTGTGTAAGTTTGAAAACCGAGATCTGGAAGTTAAAAGAGTTGGATGGTATATAGAATAAAGTTGGTAAAAGTTTACCAGGAGGCGAAAAAGTTGTAGATAGGACAATTTCCTGTTTACTTCACGACCAGATCACTAAACAGGAATATAAACAAATTTTTACTGCAAACTATTCAAATTTCTTCCAGTTATCTAAATGTGATATTTTTTTCTGATTTTAATGAAAATTGATAAAGTTTTAAATTTTTAAATTGCTTCCTACCGCCAAATTTTTAATATAATTATTACTATAAAAGTTCTTTAATATTTGAAGTATAGCATCTTACTCAACTTCATATCTTACAAAGCATTGATTGCTTTCGTTCGTTACGAAAGATGCTTGCAATTTGTCCTTTCGCCAATGTGAATCACTCTGTCCTTGAATGAATGGATCACTGGTAAATTGAAAGATAAGTTAAAGCGTACGTAGTTCGATGTGACCTGCTTTAACAGATGTGTAAATATGTTATACAACGGCATGTTTCTACATTCAAAATAAACGTCACAATAAACTTCAGAAAAATTTAACTATAACGTTTTACAACTGCATTACTAAAAAACAGAAATTGTAACAGAAACGTATTACTTCCATGCATTGATGAGTACTATAGCTCACTTTAAAGCTGCGCATCTTTACTGTAATATATGAAGAAAGTCGTGAAAGCCGTTCCTTGATCGAGAACAATTTGGTCTTCTGCCTCAAAGAAGCTCTTGGAATATCGAAAACCTTAACGTGACCGCGAAGCAGAAAAGGAAACCTTGCATTTGAAGTTGATCGATTCCAGGAACAAAGTCTCCTGAAATGCATCTTTAAACCTTTTATATTCAGACTCTGCTGTACTTACGACGTAGTTATGGAGTTAAGAGTTTAAACACTTGTGTAAGAATTTCCCTAAGCATATGCTTGGAAGCTCGCCCAGCTTTGATTATTATTGCACTCCCTTGTAACGACGTCGAGGTAAATCGATTTTGTAAAGGGTGTTTTGCTTTTATCTCCATAAACAAACGCCTTCCTCGTAATTATTTGTCTTCCTTGCGGATTTTTCGCTTTTAATAGCTTGATCATATTAATGCACATCTCAGAAACAATTTTAGTCGCATACCATTATACTTTAAAAGTTCCATCAATTTCAAATTCGCTTTTTAAATCAACTTTAATAGCGATATAAAAGTTGAACATTTTTTATTTATATGGGCAGTTAATTTGGATAAAATTGAAATACGCTCTCATTATAGAATATTTGAATATTTTTCTTTTTGATTTAAAATAGATTCTTCAAACTTCTATTCTTTTTTTATTTTTAAAAACATGTCTGTCTCTACAACTCTACTTTTATATCTGTTTTTGCGTCATGATCATTACGCGTACTTCATTTAAATCGCTCACAGGTTTGGATTAAATTCTATGTAACAGGAAAATTAATATCAAACTCGCTCGGCGCCCTATCTCGCTCCCAAAAGCCGATGCTGATAATATTTATCGATAATTTTTATGTTTGGGATTAAATTTTTATTTGCTTTGAAATGAATCTGTAAAATCTAATCTAAAAACGAATGCAATCGGCACACAGTACAGATTGGAGAACACCATTTTTTAGAGTGCGACAATTTCAATTTCGTTCTAAATTCGAAGATTAAGAATAGTCGATTTTCCTCCTCTGTCACTGCATCATTTTATTAACTCACAAAAGATTTGTCGAAGAAGCACAAACTGATTGGTTTACCTCAATAAAATAACACGGTAAAGCATCCAAGAATTTTATTGTAGACCATCTACAAATAGGTACATATCCTGAAGCGTATTCTCAGCTTTCGAGATCTTGTTCTAATACAGACTAGAATTTATCAGCTTCTGGTTAAAAGTAACCAGAATTTTGGTAATTTTAAAAAGAAATATTTAAAATATATACTTATATTATTGAGCAAACTAATGTCAAGCATATCAGTTTCTTTTCTGACACAATATTATAGGTGTGAAGAGGGTACTGTAAACAATGTGTTTTCAAACTGCTCTGAATCAATTTCATGGGCTCTTATTCGGCGTCAATAGTCTTGAGTAAAGAGACCCAGTGATTAAGATAATGTCAAACTTGAAGACCTCTTCTTTCAAGAATAATATGATAGGAGTGCCGCGAACAAAAAACTTCGAGTGTTTCATTAGTCCTTTCACTACAGGAATCAAGTTTCAACACTTTATTTTAGGCACTAAAAAAAATGATGAGACATATATCTTTTTGCCGAAGAACCAAAATCTCGAAAATGAAAAAATACTAAAAAAATAATTCCCGAAAAATGCAAATTCCGTAAATTTCAAAGTCCCGAATAAAAATGATAATACCGAAAATATTTATTAACGAAAGAAGTAAAAGTACTTTTGTTAATAAACATTTTCGGTATTTTATATCAGTCATTTTCATTTTATATTATAATTAATACAACATTATTAGAAATAATCTACGTATTATTTAGAAATTCATTATCCATAGAAAGTTCATAGCATGTAATCGTTTTATTGTAGTAAAATCTGGATAAAGACTGAAATGCTAAAAAGAATTCAAGTAATTTTATCAGGTCATCATCGATCGTTTCTCTTCGAGGAAATGTCTGTACTTTGAGCCAAGGACATCTGATTATTACTTTGTGAATCGCAGAATTAATCTTTAACGTAAACCCTCGCGTTTGATACGAAAATAGAATTTTTATCTATCTATATATATATATATAAT
>UCOK01009283.1:0-13012 GCA_900474325.1 Synergus umbraculus | reverse complement strand
GGGATGTACCTATTATTTGGATGACCAACACCAATCCATCTGTCCATTATTGACAAAATTGATATCTTTGTCTTGGACATTAAGAGGGACGGCGGAGATAAAGATAAAGATAAGAAGGGCCGAAGAACTGTAATACTGTTGAAGAATTTCTGAAGGTGATGCTGCGAATGACGAACTGAATCTGTGAATGGTGTGGGTGGTTGGAATGTCCATGACTTCCTTTCTCGTACCATGAAGCTCAGAAATGTACATAATAAGAATAAAAAAATAAAATAAAGTCAATCCCATACAAAATATATCTGGTTAAAACAATAAATAATAAAATAATAAAAAAATAATAAAAAGTAAAATAATAAGAATAGATAAAATAATATAAAATGATAGGAGTGCCGAATTTTGACTTTAGGCGAGAGCACTAAAGTTTCTATTCAATTGAAATTAGATTGATATCGAGCTTTTGTGAGTTGCAGAAATCTGCAACATCACATGTAGAAAGAACAAATCAAACAATATTAGCACCAATGAGAATCGACGCTAATAAAGATAGATGTACGGAATGGGATCAAAAATTGAAAGAACATGCGCAAAATGTAAATTCTACTGTAAATAAAACTAAAGGACGCGCGCCTTACGACGCTCTATTCGGTTATTTATCAATTTTTTTCCGAAGGTAAAATTCGCGAGTTGACCGAAAAATGCGAGACATACAATCCTCCAAGCGAAATACAAGAGGAAGTACGTCAGGCTATCGCACGTGCGCAAAACGAATATAAACAAAGATACGCCGAAAAACTTCTAAACAATGTAAAGTACAAAATCGTCGATATTGTATTTGTCAGCTAGAACCCTGTCGTCACAGGCGAAAGCACCAAATTACGGGCGAAGTATAAAGGTCTATTTGTTGTTATGCAAAAACTTCCGAGCGAAACCTATGTAATAGAAAAATTAGGTAATAAACTTCGCTAAAAATACCGTACAACTGCTCACGTTTTGCAATTAAAAATTTGGCGAGGTCAGGGTTGTAGCGATGACGATGACGACAGCGATTCCGAGAGCGAGTCGAGTTCCGGAGGTGATGCAGGCGAGATTGGATCTGTAGCCGACAGTGGACTTGTGAATTAAACATTTAAGACTTAGAGCGATCGAAGTAGAAGAAAGACAAGAAAACCAAATTATTTAAACGATTATGTGTAAGAAAGTACAATTTTTGAAGGACCAAGAATGTTTTAGGTTGGCCGAGAGTTAGGATATACGTATGTGGGTGGAATCCCATGCAGGCGCATGGTACCAATACACGTTTGATTACCGACCGAGAGTCCTACTACGTATGTTTGTGTAAAAGAGAGAGTTAGTTAGTTAGTTGCGTGAGTTGCGTTAAGTCTAGCGTTGAATAAAACTTATGAGCTACGACTATTCCGATCAATGTAACGTGTTCTTTTATTTCCTTTAAATATTAATAAACAATTCTTAGTTTACGAGTAAATTAACTTTCTGAGTTTTTGGAAATACCTTTTTCCGAAACGGGATTACGATCTCGACAGAAGAAAAGCATACGTGCTAACAATATAATATTTTTTACTTTAATGTATTAATTTCATGTATTGAGTTTAAATCACTACTTTCGTATTGAACAATCAGATATTTTATCAAAAATTAGGACTTTAAGCGACTTAAGAAGGTTTTTATTGTAGATCTGCAACGCGAAAAGTTTAGATCTCGTCGTTTGCATATTCTATCGAAACTTAATGCTTTGTTAGAGAATTCACTAAATGCGACCAATTCGGATGAATGGCTCTTCAGAAGAAAACCTATATGAGACCTTAAATGCAGGCAAGTTTCTGAAACATCTTGTAGACTCGTAAATTCGGTTTTTAAAGCTGTATATTTAATTCTGGAACTTAACGTAGGTCAGGAGGAGCAGCTGAAAAGATTTTATAAAAGATCTTGACCATCTCAATCTAAGTATGATTCCATAATGCTTGTGATTAGTTTAATAATAAAGTTATTATTACGATGTAATGATCGAAGCAAGAGGGTTCTGTCGTAATTGCATACCGGATTCGAAGTTTGTTACTATATCTTTAAAGCTTGTGGTGACGTTGGCATTAAGTAGGCGTACCACGAGGTGGTAATCCAAGGAGAAAGAGCCTTATACAATTACGATAGAATTTTACTTAGGTAAGTCCATTTAATCGGTTAATTCACTTGTATTTCAAACTTTTTTAATGACAAAATTAAACTTCATAAACCTTATAACCAATTTTTTACTTCTTTTTAAATTTAATTGAACTGATATTTTACGAAGTTTGACCCGCGTTGAGCGTAAAATTTGTAACCAGGATAGTAACACCTCCGTGTCGATTCATGGGGATGATCTACGTATTCCTATTTTTAAGACTCAAAAAGCTTTAGTTGGTGCGGTTATTAAGTTTCGAAGTTGCCTCACTTTACAAACATTCATTTTGCTTCCTCATAGAGGAAGCTTTGTAGTGGTGACAAAATCCAGTTTCCTAAAAAAAGTTTTTTTGAACATATTTCAAGGGCAATATATCTAATATGATGATCTGAAAAAATGTCCGGATGTATGTATGTATGAGTGTGTGTGTATATGTGTGTGTGTTTTGTGTCACGATCCAGCAATTTCTGGAAAACGCGTAGAGATAAATTGATGAAATTTTGCATAGTTATTCCACTATATACCTAGTTGAATTTCTTACAAGGGTTTAACAAAATATTTAATTTTAAAAGTTTTATGTACTTTTATAATTTTCGTAAAATTCATTTTTCCAGTATAACTTCTGAAATATTGAAAATTTAAAGCTGATGTAAAGGAAATGAAGATTCCTTTCATCGAGAAGAATCGATTGACCTATATGATTAATACATTTAATTGAGAAATAAGAAAGTTATGGTTAATTGTATTTTTAAAAAAGTAATTTTTCGACTATAATTTCTGAAATAATTAAAATTTAAAGCTGATGTAAAGAAAACGAAGATTCTTTGAGTCTAGACGAATCGATTCACCTAAAAGATTAATGCATTTTATAAAAAAAATAAGAAAGTTATCCTTTATTATAATTTTCGAAAATGAATTTTTTGAATAAAACTTCTCAAGAAATCAAAATTTAATGCTGATGTAAAGAATACTTAATGCTTCCTCTAGGAGGAAGCAAATCATATTTGCTTACAGGAAGCAAAGTGCTCATTGAATTAGTACAAAAGTTGATACAACTTTACAGCTAGTTTAAAATTTTTCTACATACTTGGCGGCATTGCAATTCCATATCCTTTAGAATCCAATAATCCGCCAACTTGAGTTAGCTCACAGTTTCTTTCGATAACATATTCTATAGATGTTGATTCCATAAGAAATGCGTAACTTCCTTTTCCTTTCACAACTTTATTAACACCTTCCACATTGCTTTTTGTAAACACAGAGGGTTCAGCTGATTCCATAAAAGACCACATTCTTTGGTATGTCGAAAAATTCGAATCCTAAATTAGATGAATTGTTCATTAAAAAATTACTTATGAAGTTTACTTATCCTCAAATATAGGAGGTAGAGTCTAACGTTTTCATTTATCTACCAGTTAATAACTGCGTACACTTTCATTAATATTGGATACTTTGAACATGTTAGCTATTTAAGTGATCATTTGTAAGGAATTGATAAATGCTAACATTTTTAAGTTGTTTCAAACTTCAGGGGGATATCACATAACTCACCCTAAAAAATGTTGCAGTACTTCCACCCTCGACAGCTCCGTATTTAATTTTGGTTTGTTTTGCAAGATCTTCTGCGCTTTCAATTGGGGAATCCATTCTTTCGACCGTAAGAAATGCTGCTAAATTTGCTGTATATGATGATATCATAATCAGAGTGAAAAACCACCACATTCCAGCAACCATTCGAGTTGATACTGCCCTTGAATAAAAAGTTTCATACTGCAGATAAGTCTGATCATACGGAGATTTTTTTATACATATTTATACAATGTCATGCTTACGTCTTTTACAAAAATTTATATTTATGGTAATTGAAAAACATTTTAGATCAAAAAATCTGAATCGACATTCATCTGATTCCAGTCGCAGAAATGATTTTAACCAACAGTAATGCTGCTCGATGCATACATATATGCATACACATATATTATAACCCATTATTGAACTAAAATTGAATTTATTTATTTTGGTAAATTTAAATAATTATTTAAGCCATTTGAGCGCCAACTCACTTTACTCAAAATGAGCAAAAGTACATTTTTAATTGAATTTAGTTGAAATGTTACATAACCCTACTAGCTGACCGCGGAGGGGGCGGAAAAAGGGAAAATCACTGAGATTCACAACTAAATATTTAAATAATGAAGAATTGAATTTATTACATAATACTAAACTTCGTTATGTCACAATCAGGTTATTAATTTTAATAAATGACAATTCGAACAGTTAGAAAAGAATGCGAACCATTGTTTGTCAAAGATTTTACACAATTCGTTATCAATGAGAATAAATGAAAAATACACTATTTATGAACAATCAATAAAAGAGATCAATGGAAGGGAGAGAATGAGAATCGTTACTTGCACTTACGAGCGTGTGGTACACTGAAATGCATAAATGCCTTCCCCCTTGACGTTAGGTGTTTATTCGTTTTTCAACGCGGAATCAAGTTATCACCCAACTTCACGGGGGAAGGCATTTATGCATTTCAGTGTACACTCGAATCTCCCAATAACGACGAAATCTTGACCAGACGCTTTCCCAATAACGACGAAATTCCTTTTCTTAAATGGCACACCAATTGCGCATGCGTATTGCGTATAATATCCCGGAGCGTAACGCATGCGAAGTAGTATCAAGTAAGATTTTAGGTCCATGCAGGTCGTTATTGAGAAAGGAATGCGGTCGTTATTGGGAGATTGTCGTTATTGGGAAGGTCGTTATTGGGAGATTCGAGTGTACTGTATGATTCATGTATGCCTTCCTCGTGGGCGTGTGAACCCAACCCTGGTTTCCATTTGAATCTTACGGAAACCAGGGTTGGGTTGACATGTTTGGGGGGGAAGACATACATGAATCTTACTGTACAACAGACGACTACCTCGTACTTGGCCTCTGGTTAAGTTAGGCATTTAAATTTTTAATTTAATCCAAATTCGGTAACTAATAGCTTGGCTTAGGGTGGCTCTTATTTACTCTTGACAAACAATTTTTTGCGATTTTTTTAGCGCTAACTCCCAGTTTGGTTCCATTTTATGTAGAAATAATTCCTGTAAAATTTGAGCTTAATCGGACTAAGGGACATTTTGAAAAATGTTAATTAAGTAAAAAAAACTTTTTTGGAGAAAAATGCGAAAATCATTTGTTTTTACTACAAATCTTGACGCTTAGACAATGACTCTTTTTTATAACCTGGGAACTTTCGGCAATATGCACTTACAATCTGAAGCACGTACTGTTTCTGTTGTTCGTTTTTCGTAAATAATGTGTTATATTCTTCCACAAACTTAACGCCTCTCTCAGCCGAATAATTCACAACTTCCAATTTACTTACTAGTCCAATCCCTTAACAAAACTTTCATTTTCAGACTACATCGGCGGTTTTCTCATAAGGAATTCATCACTCAAGCTGATTCTTTCGAAAAATCGTTTAGTGTCGGCAGAAACGAATTTGTTCAATTCCATTTTTAATAATTTCTAGGATTTCATCGATTTGAACTTGTACTCGCTTCACATTCTCATTTGATGATTTTCTTTGGCGATTCAAAGGATTGACCATTTTGATTTTTGATTCTGATGACAATTTCGGATCAAAGAAAGCTAATGCGACAGTTTCAGAGTTTAAATACCATAAATGATTCATTAGCTTTTTTAATGCAACACGAGAAATACCGGGATCGACCGCTTTACACTCATAAAGTCTTGACAAAACCCTGAAATCCAAATAAGGTGCTTCAGTAGTAGAAGGCGCACAAAACCATACTTCGACGTACAAACTAACAAAAATACAAATAACACATATCGCATTCTCTTCTCCTGGAGCTAAAACAAATTCACAACGAAACAGAAAGGTTTTCAAGCAAGTCTTGACGTATGAATATTTTCGTGCTTCGAATGTTTGGCTTAAGTTTGTAACGATTCCTCCTTATATTGGCTGGTCCTAGTAGAGTGAGTGGATATTCTTATAGTAGACCTTATGCCCTCTCATAGGCTAGAATCGTGGGAGTGGAACGGTTCCTGAGGGAGGCAAGTAAATACGCAATCGATTCAATAATAAATAGCAAAGTTTATTCAACCAAAATAGAAAAATGGAAATAATATAAGTTCACGGCCGCAGAAAGACTCGATACAATACTAAGTCTGTTGGTAGTAAAGGCTCGATATAAACTAAGATAAGTTCATCGCAAACCGTGAGCACGATAAAATATCTCTAAGTCCAAATATAAATGTTTGAATTTTGAACAAAAATGAATCTCAAAGAAAAACCGAATTTACATAAGTCCCTACGCGATCCTAAGAAAAAAACCCTTTCCTGGCCCTGACTGAGCGTACATTGAAATGGTTAAAAAACCTTTATACTCTACAAAAAACCTATTTGTTCAGCTACGCGCAACTATTACCCTACCTAACACTGAGCGCGACGATGCTGTTTATACCCTGGTGATACCGTAGAGGGAAGGTGATACGGCGATTTTGTCAAGTTCCCCCAGCCTGGTACAGCGTGCGAAGGAACCTGACAAAGATGGCGACTGTAAAGACGGACTCGTAGAATTTGTCAAGTTCCCACAGCTTGGTACAGCGTACGAAGGAACTTGACAAATATGATCACGTTACAGCGAGAATATGGCGGAAAGAGCAAAGTATAGTCTAGGAAACCCCAGCCTGGTACAGCGTACGAAGTTTCCTAGGTGTTATACTACCTAGTAGTTGCTTTAAAGCGCCGAACTGGAAAAAGGCAGAGAAGATCCTGGACAGGCAGCTTGGCTCCGAAGATGATTCAAGAGTATTGCTTGGCTCTTGCTGTCCTCGTGTGACGTCAGAAATATGAACTCCGTGCTGTATTCTCAGGAACCTGGCTATTGCTAACCAGCAAAATAGAGTCACTTAAGAGTGCTGGGCATGGCCCAGAACTCGAAGGCGACTCGTGAACGAGTGCCGGCTGAGATCGAATGCTCGTCTTTTAGATCCTCGCGAATCCAAGTCATTCGCGAGAAGTGGGGGTTCTGCGAGCCTAGCGCAATCCGGCCAAATCATTTTTCGATCGATATTTTGATCGTTCTCTAATGTGCCGACAATCGTAGCGCAGGTAGTCTACGCGCAGGCGCATTATCTTCGCTCTTTGGTTTTTAGTAATTAAATGTATGATTGCCTATATACAGGCGAATTTAAATGTATAACGGCATGCCATACAGTTACAAGTTATACTTTAAAAGTTTGAGTTCATACTTTCAAAGGTTGGTTTCATACTTTTGTTATGTGACTGCAAGCTATAGATTAATAGTTTGGAACCATACATTTAGTGTATGGTTTTAAAAGCAGTCTATGCTAAAAACGTTCGAACGTCACGCGTCAAATACATGTCCGAGCTCCCGCTCGAAATGCTCAGACTCTCATACTATAATAGTATGGCGTGCATAACATTTTTCTTAAAAATATTACCAAATTCGCGTCGATGCTTGGTCCTTCATACTATAAAAGTATGTGGCCCAAGCGTTCGAGGTATACAACCAGCCGTACATTAAAAGCCTGACAGCTATTCATGAAAAGTATGTTAGCTACCAAGTTCATATAATAAATGTATGCAAATAGTGCTACTGCTCTATCATGTTGTTATACTTTTCTTCTACTTACTTCAAACAAAAAATGCTTGAATTACGTACAATCTGTCTATAAAGTCCTTAAATATGAACTGTATGCATTTTTCATACGTCTAATGTACGTTTTTTCTCTCCGTGCAGAACCGTCGACGTGGCCTACAAATGAAAGTTTTGTTAAGGCAATAACAGGGTTAGGACACCCAGACAGTAATTCAAATATACCTACTTGCAATATGCATGGATGTCGAAATTATTAGATGGATAATATAATTCCACAATAAATGCACTTTTTGAGGGTTTTTAATCTGTTATTTTTTTATTTTTTTTTTAATGTGTAGAGTGGCTCCCGACATCCACTATTTTGAGACACTTGTTGCGCGCCTGTCTAATTCTGTCAACTTTTCAGATGCATTTGGATTTACGATGTCAAAGGCAAAAGAGGGAAAATATAGAGGTTGTTGATAGAAAGAAATGGAGAAGAAATTAATAAAGGGCGCTTGATCACCAGTTTTTCGGAAAATTACTTTTATAGTCCCAAAATAGCGTGTAATTATTTCCTGCCAGAAAAGGCGGACATTTTGACTTCCATGATGGAAGAAACTAAATATTAACAGCTGCGAGGTGACTGATATTCACTGAGCGGCATGAAGGTTCAAGCCATTGTCGTCATTTCTATGAAGGCTGCACTGTGCTGACCTCGCTCGGGCTTGGCGATACATAGTTTGGCGGGAATGATTTGAATTGTAATGGAAAATATAATTTGCAAACTTTTCATTTCCCTTTCCCTTAGTCCGATTAAGCTCAAATTTTACAGGGATCATTTCTACATAAAATGGAATCAACCTGGGGGATAGCGTGAAGAAAATTTAATCTGAAAATAAGAGCCACCCTAAGCTTGGCTAATCAGCCGAATCCAAATATATTCAACTGGGTGGCTTCCTAACCACGCCCAGGGAAATCTTAACAATTCAATATAAACTTGAAAACTTGTAAAAGCATCAACGTAACTTTTGCATGAGAACGCTAATGACTTCGAGCAAGCAAGAGTGAAAAAGCTAAGCTTTCTCCCCGGTAAGAAGACTTACATTGAAAGGTATTGAAAATTGTCAATGCCTAACAATACCTTTTTTGTCCTTCATTTTTAATTCCCGATTAGACGTCGAGAAAAATCAGATTCCAATATTTTTCAATGATACTTGGAGCTTCCGAAAATAATCTCAAATAAATGAAGAATCGCATTTTTGTTTAATGCATTAGAATATGCTCCAAAGGCATGAAAATTGCAAATTCTATTAGAAATGTGCACAACAATGCATCATTTTATCGTAGAACACTCGCTTTGTTTAAATTCTATCCATCTGAAAAATATAAAATCATAAAAAAATTTTTTTAAAATTATTTTGCACCACTACTATATGAGTGTAAATCAATCCCGACAACGAAAGATGACTAATACTGTGTTCTTAAAAGATTTTTACTTCATAATTATTCAAAAAACGATGAATAAAAATATCTAAAAGTGGAAATTTATAAGGGATTCAAAATTTTGTGTTTCAAAGTTGCTTTGTAGTATCCAAAAGTATTCACAAAAATTTTTTCGTCGATGGGTACTGAAAAGGATACAATTTAAGAAATAATTTGCACTATTGGAGAGATTAAAACGCGGGGACAAAAAAGGGATGGAAAAAAATTCTCTAACTGTCACGTTGTCATTGAAAGCATGAAATTTGTCAAAACCTTTTAATCTAAGCCTTCTTACCAGGTCTTCCTGTCTCTTAGCGTGCACGGAAACAGGCAACACCGCGAGACTGTGAATTAAGAGCGATGGAATTTGAAAGAAAAAATTGACCTAAATCGTGCACCTTCGACAATCTTCGAGTCGGTCTTCTACCCTTAGTCACACGGACATAGAGGTTCAGTTGTGTGCGTCGGTCGGCGTTTCAAATATGCGATCACTGGTACTGCCCCTGTAATGTCAATCCGACTGGTGGCTAGCCAGTAAAGACGCAGTACTGTGCCAGAGTTATACCCAGTACTGGCCCAATACTTTAATTGTTATTTCTGATAAATTTAAGTCTGTTGATTCTAGAAAAATAAAGTTTTAATACAACTTTGAACACTACCTGTGGTTTGTAATACTAAGTTTTATAGATATCTTTAAATTTCTTCACAGTTTCTTTCGCCATTTCCTTTTCCCATGCAGTTAGTTTATATGTTTCATTCTTATACCTAGGATCCTATATTAAAACAGTGCAGTAAACCCAGTGACACTTTCTATTGTGCTTGAGAAGTTTTTCTAGAGCTGCTTCCAGGGCATTCAAAATATTTTCCTCTACTGGAGTCCGCTTATGTTTCACAATCAGATTTTTCTTTGCCTTTTCAAGTTTATCTATCAGCAGATTGAAACCAATATTTACTGAAGGCAACGTAACATATTTTTTGCAACACATGCATGAAAATGGCCACATTCCGTGTCCATAAAGCGTGCGGAAAATTCCAGATTCCTCCACTGTGAGAATAGCGTACGGGAATTGAAATATTCCCACACTACGGCTTGCACGCACTCGCCTTCGGCTCGTGCGTTCGCCTCCGTCTCGTGTTATAAACCTCACACTCGTGGAATGTTCAACTTTCCGCACTTGTAACACAATGTACTACTTCGCCACTGAGCCTCTCTGATAAAACTTTGAAATGTTGCAAGTATTTGGTTGCTTCTTCTAAAACACACCATTCATAGGCAGTAATACAGATTTTTTAATTCCATGTTGTTTTGGGAGAGCATGATTAATGCTGCTTTCATTCCAAATGTTAACATTAACATTTCGAATGTCGAATTCCATCTGGTCGAAACATCAATGTTAGGAGACATCATCTTGATTTTGCAAATGGTACAGCAAATATTTAATTTATTTCGCCACTGCTCAGAATTCTTCAGTAAACTGAATAAAGTTCTTAGTTTAGAAAGTGGAGAAATTCTTCCTTTTTCCTTAGAATAGAATTCTCTCTCATTGCCATCATTTTCATCTTCACCATGTTCATAACAGTCATCACTTTGGTCTTCTTCTTCACTGCTCAAAGGACTCTCATCAGTTTCATTGATATCATCTATCCGCAAGATAGTTAACATTGCCTGGGCACCCAGATTCAAAATGTGAGCAATGCAACGATAAGGTTGATCTTTGGCATCAAAATCAAGCATTATCTTGGATAGTTCTTCCATGAACTTCGTATTAGCAGAAGCATTGTCCACAGTTATGCCCTTAAGTTTATTTTCTACTTTATAATTCCGAAGAGTTGTGTAAAAAATTTGAGCGATATCACGACCAGTATGATGTCCATTAGAGGCGACAAAATCAATAATAAAGGAGTGTAAAACCCAACTATCATTGATGAAGTGCCCTGTGATGCCATAGTAGGAGCGATGGTCAATTGAAGACCAACCTTCGATCGTGAAAGATATTTTAGAAGGATTCATAAAAAAAATGTTCATAAGAACTGCTTGCTTCTCTATGTATCCTCGAAAAAAGAATAAGCCAAATACTTCCTAGTTACCCAGTCAACTACCTTCTTATTAAAAATACCTTGATTGAAGGTCTAAACTTTAAGAGAAAGTATTTATAATAGAAAAATAATCAAGAATAAATAACTTGATAATAAATATTAAAAAAAGTGTATCCTTCTTTTAGCAAATATTTTTGAAATTTGATAAACAGTATAATAAAATTTTTCAATGTTCAAACAAATTTAATTAACAAATGCACTGTTTGGCTATTTTTAGAGGTAGAAACTTGGTTTTTTCAAAATATTCAATTGTAAATGACTAATTTTAAAACTTATTACTTAGCAGTGACTCTTTGCTATCAAACATTAACGATTGATAATTGTTTTAACAAAAATAATTAACAAATGCATTTCTTGGCTATTTATAAAAGTAAAAAACTCGGGGTTTTCAACGTATCTTACTGTTTATAGTTACCATTTAAACATTTTTTTATACTTTTAATTAATCGGATAGTTTATTTATAAAAAAAAGATTACAAAGTTTGAAAGCTAAAAAATATAAAGTTTAAAAGTATAAAAAAATGTTTAAATGTTAGTTATAACAGTAAGATACGTTGAAAACAATCGGGTAAGTAAGAGACATTTATCTGTAATTTTTGGCCGATTCATTAGAAAAAACTTCATTTATGTCATCGTAAATACTTGATATGGTCAATTGTTTTTTAAAAGGGCCTAGCGGAATAAGCATGGGAAATCTGCCCCCGCACGTATAAAGCTGAAATTAATGTCACAAGTTCGTATCCATAAGATTTGAAGGTCCACCAAGTTTCAACTTGAAAATCCCATTTTTGTGGGAGATATGGAGGGGGAAAAAAATCAAAAAAGTGATTTTTCTTGAAAATGCCTCAACCGATTTTGATGAAAAAAATATATGTTGTAGTCACTAATGAGGCTATTTCAAAGATAAAATTACAAAATTTTTCGAAAAAAATTACAGGTCAAAAAAAATTTTTGAATTTTTCAAACATTTTTTTTGAGGTTATGTTCTCGAGTGACCACTTTCATATTTTACCTAAATAATCTTTAGAATGTCCTTTATAACATATATTTTTTTTGAATTTTTTTAAGGGGGGTAACAATGTTAAAAAAATAAAAATCGCGCATGCAACGTTGCGCATTCTTATAGTGCACTCCATCCGACCGCATACTTTAGAATACGACTCCATTCCATTTTATTTATGGTTCTAAAAGTTTTTCAGGCTGCTTAATATTTTTCGTAATTTTCGATTATTTTCCATTTCATTATGTGTTAGTAGAGACATATCAAGGGAAGCGTGCATGTCGTAAGTCAGCGACTTATGTACCAGTGTTCCCTTGGCGAACAGAAGCTAACTGACTTAGCGGGTACTGTCCACTTGTGGATACACTATTGCCGAGACGGTAGGTATAGATTGGTCCATAGTTCCAGTTGGCCATAATTTCAATTGGCCACAAAATCACTAAAAGTTATCATAAGTTACTAAATTTTATAAACACTGTTTAAAGTAAAGACTAGAAGGGAGTTAGGTTGGCGAAAGTAGCAGCGTTTTAATTGGTTTGTTTCATTAAGATTTTTTCTAATGCGCATTGCCATCTAGTTTCCACCTACACCGAAGTTTTCGAATTTAGTGATGTTGTGGCCAATTGA
>UCOK01009281.1:0-20138 GCA_900474325.1 Synergus umbraculus | reverse complement strand
ATGCTAAAGTATACAGGATTCTTGTCCAGGGGAACTGAATTAAAAATAGTCAGCACAATCGTTTAAGCGCAAAGAACAGTTTTTATTAATTATGTAGTTCACTTTTACATCTCGCCTTACAATAGCTAAAGCCATCAGACCAATCACTCACAATTTGCAAAAAAAGTGTAAATTTAAAGTGAAGACGAGTAAGAAGTATCGACTCGCCCGCTTCGTAACAGTCTTGTAACTATACTGAAAATACAATACGCCTGTGACGTCAGAGTAATCAAGATAGGCAGATAAGAGCGATTAGTATGACAGAGTTAGAACCAAGCTTCCCGAAGTAAGTAAGAGTGAGAGAGAGAATAATACTCTATCCACACACTAACACTGATATGACATACAGTTCAAGAACCTGACATGAATATTCGGAACAAAGAGAATGGAAAGTAGAAAGATTTAAATCGAGAATTAGTGGTCAAGAATTAACCGTAACGGAGGTAAGAAGCAGACCGAGCGATAATTCCTCTGACAAACGTCAAAATAATCAGGGACAGAATTATGAAAATAGGAATGCTAGACAGCAACGGCAACCAGTTAGGCAGAGGTATGAAAACCAATATGGATGATACCAGGGGAGTGAAAACTCAGATAAGCGAAAGGAACAAAATCGAGAAGCTAGCGTATGTATTAGCGAGGTAGAATCTGGAAGGGAACAGAAACCCGAAATAAGAACGATAGAGTCTTTAAATAAATCTGACAAACCTGGAAATGCTATGTGTGTGACAAACCTGGTCACATTGCAAGGGATTGCCGATATAGATATAAGGGAAATAAACCACCTGGAGCCAGAACGCCAGAAAATTTTAATTCAGAGAATATTGGTAAAGGTGAAACAAGGTTTCATTTAATAATTAAATTTGGGGAAAATTATTTAAATTGCTAGTAGACACAGGTGCGACACACACACATGTCGGAAAGGAACTCAAACAGGAAATAGAAAAAACAGGAATTGTGGTATCAGAGACCGTCTCGGGAACCCTAATAGTTGCAAATGGGGAAGAAGTAGAGATTACGGGGCAAGTGTCTATTCAAGTAGAAATAGGAAATCTCAGGAAAAGACTCTTAGTCAGGATAGTTCCCGAATTAAAATCAGTAGGCATATTAGGAACAGATATGATCAAGGATTTGAGAATGACATTTGATTATGATAAAGAAGTTTTGTGGTTACCAGACAACCCTTTGATTAAATTCAAAATGGAGTCTCAACCGATAGCCCTCCCAGAGCCGATTAAAATCGACAATCTAAATCAAGAGTCACTCAATCCTCAGAATGGGCCTAAAATAAAATTTGGGAGCAAGGTTAGCTTAAAAAGGGACAGAACAACCGAGTTGGTTAGAAAAACGAGAACTGAACCGGAATTGGGGAAAATAGTAAGTCCTAAAATATCAGTAGTATCAGAGAAAACACGAACTCTGAATCAGTGATCACAGAACGTGAGATTTTTCGGCCCCCACTATACGACCCACGAGCTAATGCTATCTTTCTCTATCAAGAGGTTAGTGACTGTTGCTAGAGAGAGAAAGCATGAGCTCGTGGGTCGTAGAAATACATATCGAAGGTAGATTTAATGTTAGCATATCTGCAGATACCTTTAGAGGAAGAGTCCAAGCCTCTAACTGCGTTCATAGTTCCTGGCAAGGGGATGTACCAATTCAGAAGGATGCCTTTTGAGACTTATGGACAAAATAATAACACCCGAATTGAAACCGCAGGTATTTTACTACTTAGACGACATAGTTATCACGACTGATAGCTTCGATGAGCCCTTAAAGTACTTAGGGATAGTATTGGATAGGGTAAATAAAGCTGGATTAACCATTTGCCCTGAGAAATGCGAATTTGGTTGCTCAGAGGTTAAGTATTTGAGTTTAAAGATATATGAAAGAGGTATACAAATAGATCCGATCTTAGTACACCCAGACTTTACAATACCTTTTCAAGTAGAAACTGACGCGAGTACTACGGGGTTAGGAGCAGTTTTAACACAGGTTAAAAACGGGGAAAATGATGTAGTCGCGTAGAAAAACTCTAAAAAACCTAAAAGAAGAAACTGATGATTGGTATAAAGCTAAGGTTAGGCAAGTGTTGAAGCATCCAAAAGAAAACGAGAATTGGAGAATTAGGGATTCCCAATTATACTTTTATAGACCAGATCCTCTAAAGTAAAAACTATTACCAGATTCGAATCCGTGGAAGTTAGTCATCCCTAAAAGATTGCGGAAACAGGTTTTGTTAGAAAACCACGACAACGTGCAGGCAGGCCACTTAGGAGGCGAGAAAACGTACGCGAGAATATCAGAAAACTATTTTTGACCAGGTAGTTATTCCGAAGTATTAAATTACGTTAAGAGCTGCAAAATTTGTCAGAGAATTAAACCGGGAAATAAACCTAAAATAGGACTAATGGATAAGCGAATAGTCGAAGAACCTTGGACAATAGTCACATTAGATATAATGGGCCCGTTACCATTGTCAAAGAAGTGTAGGAATCAATATATCCTGGTAGTGATGGATAATTTTTCTAAATGGGTAGAGATAATTCCGAATAAGAAGGCTAATCCTATTCTAAAAAGATCATACACTAAAAGTATCGAAATATCTCGAAATGCGTGGACTGATTCCTTATTGGTCAATACAGGCATCACGTTAACGCGGAAAAATTTTAATATTATTTTTATTTTTATTTTAATAGGATAAGAATTTTCGATACCACAGAAAATAAACTTGAATACATATTTTTTTTTGATTTTCACAATTATCACTTTATTGTTTATTTACTTTATTGTTTATTTTAATTTAATAAATATAAGCAAAAGTGGCTATTGTTGGCAATACAACGATCACGTGTTTGACGTATGTGACTATATATAATGGCCACGGTTGGGTAAGTAAAATACCTTTGTGACGTTGCAGATTTTGCAAGTCACAAAAATATAAACTTTCAAAATTAAAATAAAGAGAGCTCTTGCATTCACAAAGAGCCAAATGCGGCACTCCTAATTGTTTTATTTATATCTTATTTTATTATTTTACTATTTTACGTTTTCCTACCTTATAAAAACTAATTTTATTTTCAAAGAAGTTAGAGTTTTGTATTGTTAATTTTAGAAAGAAATTAGAGAACTATTTTTATTTTTATATTTTTTTTTTTTGTACAATTTCCGAACTCTGAGGTCTTAGCACAAAATCTGGAGGATTCCCACCAACTTGCACAGCTTATCTGGTCCATCATCAACACCTACATCTTCAAATCATTATATGGTTACAAAAAGATTTATATTTTATCTAACAATCATCCCTCTTAACATCCAAGACAATACCCTGTCAATATTGGATAGAAGGATTGATTTTGGTCTTCCAAGGTCCTAGGCGCACCCCTGACAAGGATTGACCGTGGCAACTACCAAGAAATTCCTTGAAAGAATAGGTAATCTCGCCTGTTTTTGAACAGATATCTCTTGGCTTTTTATGCCTTTTTCTCTCCTTTTTTTACTTTCTGTATCTCGAGCATCGATGGAATTAGAGTTCATCTCCAACATATCTTTGAAGTATTGCCGGCCCTGAAATCATCATCGGGAAGACAATTCTTCTGTCTAACTGCCTCTCATAGGAAGGAGTTCGGAGTCTCTTCATCTATCAACGACGGCTGATAACCTGCGAAAAGGAAGACGACAGGATGACAGGATGGACAAATGGGAAGCGGACCTCATTAACTATCCTTCTCCAGACCATGAGTTTATACGGAAATTAGGCCTACGCGCATCAGCCCTTCTCCTTAATTGTAAATCGTCAAGTTCCCCTCAACTTGACGAGCGAACTTGAGAAATGATATTTGCCCGCTTTGATAATTGTGAACTCTCAGTGATGGCACGCAGCTCTCGAGTCGTTTTCGCTTCTGTATATCAAACTTATAAGGTAGGATTTGATTTCGTTTATGATTTAGTCAGGAATTTTACTGTTATTATTTGATTTTATTTTTTTTATATAATTTGATCTTTTATATATTTTATTTCTTTACTCCTTGGCTAAATCATCATTTATTTTTGATTATATCGCATTTTGATATTCCACATTGTAATTTTTACTTGTTTATTCTTGAATTGTGTATATTTTGTGAATTTAATTATGTTTTACCTGTAGATTATTTTTATCTGGAATTCCGAATGCCGTAGGATGTCCCTTATTAGATTTTTTTATATTTATATCTAAATTATGTAGTCACAGTTCAGATTCCCTATATATAATTATGTTTTAACATTTGAGACCTTCCCTTTTCATTAAAAATGTATTTTTATTATAGTTGAGATTCTCTGGATTGTAAATTCGAGACCCTTCCCTTTAATAATCAATTTTATTGTTAACTTTGATATTTCTTTATTATAAGAGACTTAATTTTGTATTTATTATATGCCTGATTTAAATTTTTATACATTGTTATTTATTTTGCTTCCTCACAGAGGAAGCTTTGTAGTGGTAACAAAATCCAGTTTCCTAAAAAAGGTTTTTTGAAGATATTTCAAGGGCAATATATCTAATATGATGATCTGAAAAAATGTCAGGATGTGTGCGTGTGTGTGTGTATGTCACGATCCAGCAATTTCTTGAAAACGCGTAGAGATATGGTAAATTGACGAAATTTTGCGCAATTATTGCACTATATACCTAGTTGAATTTCTTACAAGGGTTTAACAAAATATTTAATTTTACAAGTTTTATATGGGTCATTCCATGAGACATTTACCCCTAAAGAATAGATTCGTCTAAAATATTTTTTTTTCTGTTCTACAGACATAATAAACTGACACGTATTTTTTTATTTTGATATGATATGCGAAATTGTTGAGATATTAATTTTTAAAGTCACGAAATCTGAAAAAGTACTTTTTTTTTCAAATATTTATTGCGCTTAAAGTATTCTGTAGAAGATATCGGTATCTATTGAAAAAGTTGATGATTGCTTGTCCCTTTCGAGTACCCTTTAATGCAATAAAATAATTTGTTTATTTATATGAAAAATTTGCAATTGTTTTAAACAAATCGCATTTTCTCAGAAAAGGTTTTCGCGAAATTGATTAAATTTGGTACAAATTTACATCATAGTCTACAGCAGTTCTGATAAAAATTTCAGAGTGGTGGGCGAAATACTTTTTGAGATACGTTCGATTATGTAGTCTCGCGTCAGCTTCGACCGTAGCGTCGAGCTGAACGTATTGCGCGCCGCCCGCGTCGAGTGCGAGGCATCGTGTACTTCTGAAAATTTTGGTATGGGTTCGTAATGAAATTTTATGAATCGAATTTTTTATTCAAATTTCAGCGTAAGTAATTACCCACCCTCAGGTTTTCGGAGTGGGTAGTACTAACCAACATACCCACGCCTTCTGCCGGCACTGAGTATGGTGCCACGGAAAAACTTGTCAAAACGTGCACACGGCGAAGCGGGTACGCGACCTCTTCGACTGTATGCACGTTTTGACACGTTTTTCCGCGGCACCAATTTAGTTCAGTTTCTGCGGAAGTAGGTTAAACATCGTTTTTTACAATGTCTGCAGTTAAATTTACGAATTGTTGCTGCAATCCTTTTTATGAAAAATCGCATACCAGAAAAGCGCATAAAGAGAATTTGCGCCACTCATCGAAAGCTCTTCTCACAAAATTTGAATTCTTGAAACAATGTTTTTTTGGAGAATGTCAAGTATGCCCAAAGAGCAACATTTTTGAAAAACTGTTGGACAAACTTCTACAAAAATATAAAACTACTGAAATAGATTACAAACAGTGGGTGTTACAACCTAGAGCAGTTTTGGAGACCGTGAAAGTTTCTTCAAAAGAATTCATTCAAAATTTTTCCACATCGTTTCTTGCCCACTTATTCACTTCAACACAACAAACTACGAATTACAAAAAAAAAAAAACAATTTGCAGAGTGATCAGTTTCTTGTGATTTGTGATTTTGCGAAAAATTATGCTTTCGTCATCCAAAATGCAATAACAGGGTTCCATTGGAATAACGACCAAGCGACAGTTTTTCCAATAGTTTTTTATTTTAATGATAACGGTTTGATTAAGCATAAAACTCTTGTATTCATTTCCGATTGCAAAAAACATGATTCTGTGTCTGTGTACCTTTTTCTGAAAGCTTTCAATGAATATCTATTGACTTCATACCAAAATATCCGCGAATGCATTTACTTTTCTGATGGAGCACCTCAGCAATTTAAAAATGTCAAACATTTTTCAACCATCTATCACCATAAACAAGACTTTGGTCGTTGTGCAAAGTGGCATTTCCATGCAACGGCACACGGAAAAAGCCCTTGCGATGGAGCTGGTGGCGCCTTGAACAGAAAAGCTCGAAAAGCTAGCCTTCAAATGACGTCTGAGAAACAAATTACTACGGCCAAAGAATTATACGAGTGGGCTGCACAGGACGAATGCTTTTTAAATATACATGTAATTTTCAAAGGTGAAGAAGAGTATGTACAAACTGCGGAATTTTTGAAAGAACGATTTGAAAAATGTAAGACCATATCAGGGACGCAAAAAATTCATTATGTTGAACCGCTGCAAAATTGCATATTAAAAGTAAAAACTTATTCTTTTAGTGAAAAGAATACAAACGTAAGCTTTATGAAACAACTAAAACGTAATTCCTTGAAACGTAAATTGCAGTAGGTCATTTTTGTAGTTGAGTGAGTAGGACTTTATTCGAGGTTTTAGGAACAAATCGTAAACCTGTCCATGTTCTTTATTTGAGTTATATTTACATTTCGAGTTACATTTTATATAACCTAATAGAATAAATCTACATTAAATAATTCATAAAATTTCATTACGAACCCATACCAAAATTTTCAGAGGTATACGATACCTCGCACTCACTTATTTTCTCGGCTTCCATTTGATCAAGTTTTCTTCTACAAGACCAACAAAGACGACTGATTGGTTTCAAGAATTCAAATTTTGTGAGAAGAGCTTTCGATGGGTGGCGCAAATTCTCTTTATGCGCTTTTCTAGTATGCGATTTTTCATTAAAAGGATTGCAGCAACAATTCGTAAATTTAACTGCAGACATTGTGAAAAACGATGTTTAACCTACTTCCGCAGAAACTGAACTAAATTGGTGCCGCGGAAAAACGTGTCAAAATGTGCATACAATCGAAGAGGTCGCGTACCCGCTTCGCCGTGTGCACGTTTTGACAAGTTTTTCCGCGGTACCGTACTCAGTGCCGGCAGAAGGCGTGGGTATGTTGGTTAGTACTACCCACTCCGAAAATCTGAGGGTGGGTAATTACTTACGCTGAAATTTGAATAAAAAATTCGATTCATAAAATTTCATTACGAACCCATACCAAAATTTTCAGAAGTACACGATGCCTCGCACTCGACGCGGACGGCGTGCTATACGTTCAGCTCGACGCTACGGTCGAAGCTGACGCGAGACTACATAATCGAACATATCTCGAAAAGTATTTCGCCCACCACTCTGAAATTTTTATCAGAACTGCTGTAGACTATGATGTAAATTTGTACCAAATTTAATCAATTTCGCGAAAACCTTTTCTGAGAAAATGCGATTTGTTTAAAACAATTGCAAATTTTTCATATAAATAAACAAATTATTTTATTGCATTAAAGGGTACTCGAAAGGGACAAGCAATCATCAACTTTTTCAATAGATACCGATATCTTCTACAGAATACTTTAAGCGCAATAAATATTTGAAAAAAAAAGTACTTTTTCAGATTTCGTGACTTTAAAAATTAATATCTCAACAATTTCGCATATCATATCAAAATAAAAAAATACGTGTCAGTTTATTATGTCTGTAGAACAGAAAAAAAAATATTTTAGACGAATCTATTCTTTAGGGGTAAATGTCTCATGGAATGACCCATATACTTTTATAATTTTCTTAAAATTCATTTTTCCAATATAACTTCTCAAATATTAAAAATTTAAAGTCACGATAGAAGCAAGTATATTAAAGCGAATTAGGAGGAAGTTAATGTACAGTTTTAAGAGGTATTAAAGGTAGAAATAAGAGCAGATCGGAAGAAAAGATGGGATGTTAGGAACCCTGAGCGGGAAGTTGAGGCGCAAGTAGGGGAAGAAGCCCTAGATTTCGATTCCGAGCTGGCATTGTTGAAGAAAGTTTCGGTCATGGACCCAAAATCCTACATGGGGAGGGGGTGTAACATGGCTGTTACTTTGGTTGCCTGAGTGTAGGCTGAGGGGCGGGGCCCGAACCGGCGAGCAACGGTGCTGTGAATCATCTTTCGGCCACCTCGCTCTTTTTCTCTTCGGATCAGCTGGCGAGTGCATGGCTGATTGGACTGTGTTTCTGGTGTTCTTTTCGTTGCAACGATCTCTGTATCTTTTGAGATTTTGGCCGGAGCTTGTTACAGTAAATAAAATTATTAATTGATTGTTAATTCCAGCATTGATTATTCTCGCCCTCACATGGCAGTTCCTGTCCCCATTCTTCCCTTTTTTGCATAATCCACTAAGATTATAAAGAGAAAACATTAAGAGATTAGTACCAAAGAACATTTTTGAAAAATTTATTTTCTAAAAAGTGCAAATTCTTATAATAAATATATGTAGAATTGTTGGGTTAATCGTTATTTTGGTCATAAATATCGAGAACAGCTCGAAAAACGCAAAACAACGTAAGCATCTCGAACGCACCGAACGTGCATTTGGCGCACATTTGAAGCAAATGACCTTAAAAATTGAACTGAAGGTCAAAATTGATGGTAAAGTTAAATGGCCTTCTATTTTGGTTCATGCGATAGCGACACATGTGTTTTGTTATAAAAAAAAATTTTTGTAATAGTGTTTTATATCTATAATCATGTGTGAAAAGTTAGAATCTGTAATATAAATTTTAATTTGAAAAAAAAAATCTTAAAAAAGGTGAAAATCTTAATGATTTGCCTCAATATTTAAAAATATATAATATGTACATATAATTCTGTTTTCTCGAAACAAAGAATCTTTTGACCTCATTCATATTTTTCATAAAATTTATTTATATTAGATTACTTAATTGTATACAACACAAAAAGCCTATTACTTTCTTTCATTAGCTTTGAATTTTGGTTATTTGAAAAGAAAGATAAAAACGAAATTTTTCAAAATTTTGAATAAGAGCGTAACTTCCTTAGAATACAAAAAAATGCATTAATTATATAGATCAATCGATTCGCCTCGACGCAAGGAATCTGTCTTTCCTATATATAAGCTTTGAATTTTGATTATTTGAAAAGTTATAGTCGAAAAATAAATTTTACAAAAATTCTAAATGTACGTAAAAACTTTAAAACTCGATATTTTGAAAAATCCTTTGGCATGTTTTGAGATATTGGTGGTGCCAATATACCCTACGAATTTAATTTATTTATTTAAAACAGTTTTTAAGTTAATTGGACGACAAAAAACGGCCACACACTCCCACACTCATATATCCGAACAATTGATTAGAATGTTTATGACATCCGTCAAGAACGTGAACACGGACGGATGTTGATTAAATTTTTTTTGAAAATGTAAAAATTGTAGAAAAAACCCGGGTTTAAAAACTGGCTCATATGGTAAGTAACACATGCCCTTAAAGTTGAGGCAATAACGAGTTAAAAAAGTATTAATTCGCAATATAATTTGACCCCGAACATAGCAAAAAAAAAACCGTGTTTTTGCACTTTTAGGTTAGGATATATCAAAAACGTAAAGTGATGGAGCAATTCTGAGGTCGGATTCGGATTCAACACACCAATAACATTCGATATGTTTACTCGTTTCTAGATTATTTGTTTTTTGAAATTTTGTAGGCCTGTGTAATTTTATACCCTTACCTGGAGGTTGATCTGGAAATACATTAGTTGGTGGCGACCAACCGTAGTATCCAGTTGGAGCAGCTTGATAAGCTGGAGGAGGAGCGGCGTACCAATTAGATGTTGGAGGTTGGTACGGAGGTGGTTCATCAAACTGAGGACCACTCCGTTGGGCTGTTGACAAAAATTATACCATGAATAATCATAAATACGTAAATTCAATTACAGTCGAGTCTGGCCTATCGCATCCCTTACTTAGCGAATTTTTTAAATTACTACACTCCCCTCACAATGGGTCTTTTTTTTAGTTACCGTACACTATCGAAGATGCCCGATAATATTGGTGTCTCATTCATTCGTACGTAAAAGAGACGTGGCTTAAGATGAGTGCGGTAAATCTATTGGGAAAATTCTAGTTGAATTGCGGTAAGCCAGAGACAACTATATTTTAAAACAAACGAGACCGATCGCGCGCGTTTTTCGTATTTGAAATATTTTACGTCATTGGGCGTACTGCTCAAGCATGAAGTTGGCTGAAATGCATGTTTTTTTAGAATAGGATATCTCCATTCACACAAATCTAATTCAATTTTCAAAAAATATTAAATAAATAAACAAACATTTAAAACGAGATTGAAAAAGTGGCGGCAGCAAGATCGTATACACAGGTCCGGGTACTCTCATGGTGGGCGAACTTCCTCTATTCAAGCTTCCGGTTATTTACAAAAATTGCCATTAGTGGCGCAGTGGTGGTTTAGTTTAAAAGGATGCGATAAAATCAATATTTTCAACATGTATTTAATAATTTAAATAATATGGACGTATTTATAAATTTAATCATCGCGATAATGCATTTCACATACACGAGCTGTAGACCCGAAAACGATAAAACCGGGCACACAAGATTCCCATTCTCTTCATAGAATAGGATCACTGGGCACTTTGAACGTAGATCTTCTTCCTTTAAATGTATAATATCTATTAGGATGATCCAAAAAAGACACTACATAATTTTTGACAACGTACTTTACCATATTGTAGGCCCTGCGGAAATTATTGGAAAAAAAGGGTTTTTACACGAATTTTTTTGAAAAAGGCGGTAAATTTTTTAAGAACAAACCACTACACACCTATTTGTACATGTTTCAAGATAATTTATCTCAAATTTGACTGAAAAATGTTGACATTTATAGGCACTACGCTCGTTGAGCCAAATCACCTTTTTTCAAACACCCTTCGCAGTGTCCTTGATAAGTCGAAAATGGACTTCGTCCAAGTATGAGATAATATGGGCGATTCACGACTCGCCAACGAATACCTGAGAATCGAACCCAAGTGGACCCCTTGTTAAGGTGGCCGGTAATCCCCCACCATCAGAGCATTTTACTCCTCCGCAACTGTCTCACTATTACTGCTATCACTACTTAGAATTAGAACAATTTTTCTTTCACACTTCTCAAGGTGTCAAAAACAGCAGGCAATTTAAAATGCTGGACTGACTAGAACATCAATCCGAGGGGTTGTGCACTGTGTATTCCGGGAGTCAAATACTCGATTAATGCCATACTACTTAACGAGACTAACAGACTACTACACAGACTGCTAAAGCTACTACTCCGTGACTACTATTACTACTCCTCATACTACTCATACATACTTAAGAATACTTTATGTATGTATATGTATGATATATTGCTATGTCTCTTACGCACCTCTTGGTGCGCATATCCGAACCCACTCGGCTGGACTCAGCTCCTTTCGGGTTTCCTGAGACTCGAATACTCCCAGTACTACCAAATACTATTTACTCGACTACTCGTGACTACTCGTAACTACTCAAAGAATTCCCAGATGTTGATAGAGACTACTACTGCTTGATTCGAGGTGGTAGTCAAGAGACTTACTCAGTGCACAGCCCTTCGCATCATACCGCACTTCGCGCACCTATATAATTACTTCACGTTACGCACTTGTGACGATCACACGTGACCATCTCTCAACCAATCAGATCACGAATAAACTGCGTACACTCGACAGGTCATCTATTTTTTAAGAAAGGATTGACACTCTACTTTCCATATGAAAAGATTATGAATAAAAATAATATTAAACATAATTTATATATAAAATATGTAGGAAAAATATATATTGTAATGTTCGAAGCGAAATACTAAAATATTTTAAAATCTTATCATATAGTTATAAACAAAAACTAGGACTCTCAGTGAAAAAAAAAGAGAGCCATTTTTTAAACACGCCAGTTTTGAGCTCTTGAAGCCTCAGCTGCCAGTCTTAAGCCTGGAAAAATCCAAATGAAAAAATTATACATACAATATATATTTTTCGTACATACTTTATATATAAATTATTTTTAATATTATTTTTATGCATAATTTTTTCATATGGAAAGTAGAGTGTCAATCAGTCCAGAATTTTAAATTGTCTGCTGTTTTTGACACCTTGAGAAGTGTGAAAGAAAAATTGTTCTAATTGTAAGTAGTGATAGTAGTAATAGTGAGACAGTTGCGGAGGAGTAAAATGTGCTGATGGTGGGGGAATGCCGGCCACCACCACAGGGGGTCTACTTGGGTTCGATTCTCAGATATCCGTTGGCGAGTCGTAGACTGCCCGTGAATCGCCCCTTGGAGGTAGCTGTTGACAGCTGTAACTTAGGTTCTTGTGCTCAGATCTCTATGAAATTTGGAGAAAATACTCTTAAAAGAATGTACTTTAAGAAAATGTAATAAAAAAATTCTCGATTTTTTTGACCAGCACAAGTGTATATAACCCCTTAAGGCTGGTAGAATTTGAAACAGATTAATGTAGAGAAAGTCGAATTCCAGTGGCGCGACTAGAACGGGGTTCTGTGTGTCAGAACACTAAATAAGACAGTAGGTCGAAGACAACCACATGCAATATGAGTAGCTGTCGAAATTATTAGACGGATAATACAATTCCACATCAAACGTACTTTTTGAGGGTTTGGATTCAGGTTTTTTTCTTTTAGTTTTCGCGCGTGTATAATTCTGTCAAATTTTCACCAGGATTTAGTATTGGGGTTTTGAAGGGAAAAAAGGGCAAGTTGATAGTTTTTTACTTAGCACACTGTGGAAAGAAAAGAGTGTAGAACAACTCGAGACTCACCAATTTTTCGAGAAAATCAATATATTAGACGATAAAGGTTAATAAATATGCGCCGACAATGGCGGATATTTTGACTGCACAACAACAAAATAACAAAGGCTATTTCTATGTCGGCTGTACTGTGCTGACGTAACTCGGCGATAGTTTTGGCGGGAATGATTTGAATTGAAATAAGAAAGATAATCTCCGATTTTATAGATTCATTCGAGTATTGATAATTAAACAATTCAATTATATTATTAAAATCATTTAAACTTGCCAATAATCGAATGAATCTTGTGACGTTGCAGAATTCTGTAACGTCAAAAGATATAGTTAACAGCCGGCACCGGAGACATTTATTATTTTGAATCGCGCCAGGTAATACGACTGTTGGAAAGGGAGTCCCGCTGCGTGAATCCAGAGCACTCTCGAAACTAATTATTATGATTTCTAACTCTTTTATATTGAGCGTATGTTTGACATGTAAACCTCGAGCCATTCGAAACCATGAAGGATGCCAAAAATTGAGATGAAGGATGTTACATTGGAATTTGCTATGAAGGAAGGAAGGACGTAGCCAATTTGAATCCCGTCAGTACTTCCGCCAAGCGCTAGAGTTCGCTACCTCTCGGGCAGTGAATTTGCCGCCTCAGGGACTATTACGATGAGCGGAGCCCCGCGCATCCAACGAATTCTATATTTTCACGTGTGGGAACTTGAAGAAAGGAACCATACTCACAATTCGCCATGAACATATTAAGCGAATTGTGAGAACACTTTGATGAGTGCTCAGTCACTCCGTGAACTTTTATTGAACGTTTTATTGATGCGAGAGCTGGGCGTAAAGTCGACTAGCTATATTGCTGACTGGTGACAGGAAGATATTCAACTACGTCACTAGTCACATGACATCGATAGCTAACGCGATTGGTTGGAATCAACCGAAATTCCATGATGGTAGCTTGCTGATTTCCGTCCACCTGTCAACGAACTTCCGCCTTCATGTTCTTTCTTCACTCTCTTTCCAAAAGTCTTAGAGGCTAGAAGCCACAAATTTTTATATAAAGTTTAACTGAAGCCAAGTGGCCATATTCTACAAGAAATTAAATTTAAATTGGTTCGTCGCCGACTATGGCAGAGGTATAGTGAAGTTTGTGTTCTGGCAAGTGGTATAAAGTGGGGATTTTGATGATTTGTGGACCGTTTGTAGACCACTTTATCCCGCTTCGCCATTTTTCTTTCCTCGATTTCATTTGAATTATATTTATTTGATCTCGGGAGTGCTTGCATTTAATATCATTTCATCTGTCTTGTTTTCTAGATATTCAGTCATTTGACTTAATTTATCGGTTCCGTATTGAATTTAATATCATTTTAGCGATATTCGGTAAGGTTGTAACGTTACCTAACGTGCCTACCGGATAGTCGCCTATCATTTGATAATTTACTTTTGATCCAATTTTCTATTTAAATTCTTTGAGTGAACAATGTATTAATGCAAACTAGATTTTTGTCACATGTATTGTGAACTAATTTATCTCGAGTTCCGATTATTTAATTATCGACTTGCATATTATCAATTTAATTATCAGATCCTTGGTTATGTAACCTTTTCATTTTGATTCTCGAATATTTCTCCTGCTAAATGTATTTAATTGTTTCTCATGAGAAATTGTTGTCTCCAATTATTCCGTTGTGCCCTTCGTACCTATGACCTTAAGACTAAGCTAGCTATTCTATTTATAGGATTTTCAGGTTAATTTGGAAAAGATGCACGGAAAAAAGGTTAGGAGAACAGTCACGCGAAGCGGAGTGCAGCAGCGCCACCAACGGTGGTGGAGCAGTGGCTAGTCCATTTGTGGGTGAATGGTTACCCCTCGAGCACGAAAAAGTGCTGAAAGCGAGCAGTTGCCTCACTGGTGGGTGAATGGTTCACCCACGAAGGTGAACTGCTCTCCCATTTGATGAGTATGCAGCCCGACGCATGCGTCGGTCAGCATAAGCACCAATTGGTGCACCAGTTACCCCTACATTTTTTCCGTGTGGGATTCGTCGTTGTCTGTGTTGAAACACATCCAATTGGCGCCTTATAAATTCAAATCTCAGTTCGATTTAATGAACAGATTTGATGTTTTGCTGTCTTTCCATATTTAATTAGATCGTGAGACGTAGTTTCGCGTTTACGAGACAGAACGCGTTACAATCTTTAAAATCGAAGATTATCTTTCTTGTTTCAATTCAAATCATTCCCGCCAAAACTATCGCTGAGTGACGTCAGCACAGTACAACCTACATAGAAATAGCCTTTGTTATTTTGTTGTTGTGCTGTCAAAATATCCGCCATTATCGGCGCATATTTATTAACCTCTATCGTCTAATATATTGATTTTCTCGAAAAATTGGTGAGTCTCGAGCTGTTCTACACTCTTTTCTTTCCACAGTGAGTTAAGTAAAAAACTATCAACTTGCCCTTTTTTTCCTTCAAAACCCCAATACCAAATCCTCGTGAGTAAATTAGTATCTTTTCACAGATTTTGATAGCCTTTGACAGTTTTTTGCCAGTTTCTACTTTCAAATTCCGTCGCCTTTAAAAAAAAATGAATTTATAAGACTGCGTAAACCCCTTTTCTCTCTTATGGACTTTAACATGTGAAATAACACGAGATTAGGCCCGCGCGTTTTTCGTCTTAAATGTTTTTAATAGGTTGACAATATCGTTTCTAAAATAATCGTTTTAATACTTTTAATATTCATCAGATTATGTGTAATTTCAATTCCATTTAAAGGCAATGGACTTAGACGGGAAAATTGACACTTTTTCCAACGTCGCAATTTTGCCGTGCTTTTGCACATCAATTCCATTCGACCGTATTTGAGGAGCAAATCAGATCAAAATGAAATTTCTTTGGGCCTCAAAAAACTCTAATGTGGCAGGAGTATGCGTATTGGCTTAGTTTTTTGAAAAAAGGGGGAAAACATTTTTAATATAAGTTTTTAATACAAGTAACAGAAGATCTACCTGTCTTAGAAAATCCTCTTTTTTAGAATTATCCGCAATCAATTTGCACTAGCGATTTTTTTATATGATTTTATTGCAACGAGGGTCTTTATTTGTCACTTTATATCACTCAACAATGCGAGAAAAAGTGAAAATTGCGAAAAAATACAATTATGAATCCTAAACAAAAACAGGACGCGTGAGGAACTTATTTCACGTGGTCTGTATGTACCATGTGGCGGACTAAGTCACTACGCATCAACTCAATTATCGGTAAAACAGGCATGGCGGTAATTTCAAGCATAAATAGAAAATTAAGTATTTTATTTTTGAGTTATTTTTATTTGTTTTTAAACAAAGTGAACCTGAATAATTATAAAAAATAGCTTGGACGACATAAATGCGTATTATACGAAATAAGTTTCTCGCATTGTTGAGTGATATAAAGTGACAAATAAAGATCCTCGTGGCAATAAAATCATGTAAAAAAATCGCGAGTGTAAATCGAGTGCGGATAATTCTAAAAAAGAGGAATTTCTAAGACAGGTAGGTCTTCTGTCACTTGTATTAAAAACTTATATTAAAAATGTTTTCCCCCTTTTTTCAAAAAACTAAGCCAATACGCATAATCCTGCCACATTAGAATTTTTTGAGGCCCAAAGAAATTTCATTTTGATCCGATTTGCTCCTCAAATACGGTCGAATGGAATTGATGTGCAAATGCACGGCGAAATTGCGACGTTGACACATAGTGCCTTGTAAGTCCATCGCCCTTAATGGTAAAATTTTTTGATGAGGAAATGTATACATTTCCTCATCATTTATATTTAAGGGCGTTGGATAATCGGGACTTGTAACTTTTTTCGGGTGCCCCCCATTTTCATTACGGCCCTGTCCTCTGAAACGCATAAGAAAAGATATGAGGTGTTTGAAAGACACAACTTGAATGCTTTTTTATAGACACAACACAGACTGTAAATCAAAAAAACGCGATGTAAAAAATTTTTGACGGAAATAAACTTTATTATTACGACGCAAATTTCACGATCCGATGCGAAAAAAGAGAGGAATATACTTATAAAATTTTCGCCAACTAGACGACGAAATTACCGACCGAAATTTTCTAGTACAAACAATTACCGTTATCGCCTCATGAGCGCGCTACTAAATCGACTTTGTAGGGATCAAACGTAGTACGTTTTTACCATCGAGTTTCCCTTCTCACGTTTTGTATACTCCGCGTCTTAAAATATATGATGCCTGATATTCTGTAATTTACATACTTTGTGTTCGTCAACGGATCACCTGTGATCCCTACTCTTAGGAAGTCAATATGTCAGATTTGCTCTGGCACTTGGTGACAGTTCGTGGCTTAGGCAAGACGTGTATTCTAGTCTGTGCGCGCAATGCACATTCATTTGTAATAAAGTACCAGTTGAGAAATCTTGCATATTTTATTATCTGCCGTAACACAGATTGACCCTTTTCCTGATTTGAATTAAGGGCGGTTAGCTAACCTAACCATAACTGTTACAACTTCCCCTGCCGTCCTACCTCATCACCTGTCGCCTTTCATCGTCTAGTTGGCGAAAATTTTATAAGTATATTCCTCTCTTTTTCCGCATCGGATCGTGAAATTTGCGTCGTAATAATAAAGTTTATTTCCGTCAAAAATTTTTTACATCGCGTTTTTTTGATTTACAGTCTGTGTTGTGTCTATAAAAAAGCATTCAAGTTGTGTCTTTCAAACACCTCATATCTTTTCTCATGCGTTTCGGAGGACAGGGCCGAAATGAAAATGGGGGGCACCCTAAAAAAGTTGCAAGTCCCGATTATCCAACGCCCTTAATTCAATTTAATTCTTTCTGACAAGTTATAATTAGGAACAAACCCATTACATTCAATCCGATTTTGCGAAACCGAAAATTGAAGTAAAATGGGAAGTTGAAGTCAATTGAATTACATTTATGGTGATAAGATTTTGAGTAAACCATTGATATTGAATCTCTTTAACGTACAAAAGAGCGTGCCCACGACCCACATACAAATATAAATAATTTGGTGAAAATTATTTGATGCAGCTAGTGCATCGTTTGATTCGTTAAAAGTAAGTTTACAGAAAATTTTAATTTAAGAAAAACATTACAAAGAGTAGGAAGGTTTAGCTTTTGAGAAACTTAACAATCAACCTATATATTACCTTAAATACTTGTAAGATAAAGATTATATTTTTGGACGTGAAGAATTTTAATTTTGAATTTGAGTTTTTAATTGTAAATTTTATAAACTTGTATTATTGATCAAAGTTTTTTTTCTGCTTTTAGTCAAATTTTTTAGTATTTCTATTTTGTTGGTTAAGTTTAATGACAAAAGTTACTATGATATGACAGTTATTGAAAAGAATAGATTGACCATATTTAAAAGAATTCAATACGCTGAAACCACAATCTTACGACTTTTTCGGACATGTTCTAAAGTTGGCGTGAATTTATTCCTTATAGAACCTACATGACGTTAACATTTAGGGCCGTATAAACCAGTAGCAGTGTTCATAATGGGGGTTCCACGCGGTACACTCCATACATCCATCAACCACTTTGTGGCTACAGTATTTCCGGACTCATGGCTCTCTCTATCCCTGCCCTCACACCCCTCAACCTAGTTTACGGTTCTTATAGGAATTCAGTACAACGGGGTTGGTAAAATCGGAGTATTATTGTACATTTTTTGAAAGATATAAAAACATATATGTAGGTATAGTTTGAGAAAGAGTAAATATAAATACCCATTGATGCAGCTCTTAGCATGGCCTGTCCGAATTCAATTGCACCTCCACTTTTAAAATGAAGTTTAAATTTGCATTCTCCAATCCAATTGCCATTCGGTTGAGCCCGACATTTGCCTTTAATATAATTAGCTCCGAACATAGGTTGTTCAAGTTCTACTTCAGAAAGTGTAACAAAGGGAAAGCTAAACGATTGCATCTTTTCTTTTTGATCTTTGGCATTAAAAATCATTCGATGTGTTGTCAAATAAAGTCGTCCTCGCTTGCTTCCAATGAATTCTGGTTGTTCTTGTCCATGGAACTCCATTGTAACATTGTCACAGAACAGCAATATACTAAAAAACAATTAAAATATACGTTAGATAATCCATTAGAAAAAAAATTTATAATAGAAACTACATTTTTCGTCCGATTTGCAATTTTTTTTAAATTAAATTTCCTGAAAGGGCCTAGCGGAATAAGCATGGGAAATCTGCCCCCGCACGTATAAAGCTGAAATTAATATCACAAGTTCGTATCCATAAGGTTTGAAGGTCCACCAAGTTTCAACTTGAAAATCCCATTATTGTGGGAGATATGGAGGGGGGGAAAAAATCAAAAAAGTGATTTTTCTTGAAAATGGCTCAACCGATTTTGATGAAAAAAATATATGTTGTAGTCACTAATGAGGCTATTTCAAAGAAAAAATTACAAAATTTTTCGAAAAAAATTACAGGTCAAAAAAAATTTTTGAATTTTTCAAACATTTTTTTTGAGGTTATGTTCTTGAGTGACCACTTTCATATTTTACCTAAACAATCTTTAGAATGTCCTTTATAACATATATTTTTTTTGAATTTTTTTAAGGGGGGTAACAATGTCAAAAAAAAATAAAAATCGCGCATGCAACGTTGCGCATTCTTATAGTGCACTCCATCCGACCGCATACTTTAGAATACGACTCCATTCCATATTATTTATGGTTCTAAAAGTTTTTCAGGCTGCTTAATATTTTTCGTAATTTTCGATTATTTGCCATTTCATTATGTGTTAGTAGACACATATCAAGGGAGCGTGCATGTCGTAAGTCAGCGGCTTATGTACCAGTGTTCCCTTGGCGAACAGAAGCTAACTGACTTAGCGGGTACTGTCCACTTGTGGATACACTATTGCCGAGACGAGCACTGTCGATATCGATCTCGCGGCGCTTCTCTTCTCGACTCCTCAGCTTCCCTCATCTGTTTTGGAAAAACCCAACTTTCTCATAAGTACAGAAACCTAGGGGACTCAAATCCAGGCATATCATTGTGTGACTTTTAATTTTTTTCTTGTTTTTGATTCTCATGCGTGCGCTTATCCACGCTGCTAGCT
>UCOK01009278.1:0-34801 GCA_900474325.1 Synergus umbraculus | reverse complement strand
TTTACATGGAGTCATCTATTCCAGGGCCATATAATAATCCATTCGCATCGTTGGCAGCTTCTAATAATTCGATAGAATTATTATTATTATTATTATTATATTATTAATAATTATTATGCCTCAGGTAGACAGCTGGCGTGCCGGTCCCCGACTGTGAACCGCCCCTCCCTAACGCGCCTTCATAAATGTTTCTATAACTTCGAAAATATTCGTCTGATTGACATAAAATTTTAAGTGTGTATGCTCAAATATATGTATATTCAGAAAATACAAAAAACAAAAAAACGATTTTTTGAAAATTACAAGTGTATGTAACCCCTTAAAATCACTTGAAATCTTTTAAAAATCCTTTAAAATTCTTTGATATTATTTTTAATCCGTTCAAATATTTTAAATCTTGTGAAAGCTCTGGAAAATCTTTAAGTTCATAGAAAATCCTTTTAAATTCCCTAGAATCACTTAAAATTTCTTGAAATCCTTTAAAATACTTGAAATCTTGTGACAGCTCTGGAAAATCTTTACGTTCTTTAAAAGTCCTTTTAAATTCCCTAGAACCACTTGAAATTTCTTGAAACCCTGTTAAATTCTTTAATATTATATAAAATCCCTTCAAATACTTTAAATCTTGTGAAAGCTCTGGAAAATCTTTACGTTCTTTGAAAATCCTAATAAATTCCCTAGAATTACTTCAAATTCACAATAATCTCTTAAAGACCTTTTAAATTCCCTAGAACTACTTGAAATTTCTTGAAACCTTCTTAAATTCTTTAATATTATATAAAATCCCTTCAAATACTTTAAATCTTGTGAAAGCTCTGAAAAATCCTTACGTTCTTTTAAAATCTTAATAAATTCCCTAGAATCACTTCAAATTCACAATAATCTCTTAAAGTCCTTTTAAATTCCCTAGAACTACTTGAAATTTTTTGAAACCCTTTTAAATTCTTTAAAATAAATTGAAATCTCTTAAAATTCACTAAAGTCTCTTAAAGTTCTTTACGATATCGTATAATTTTTTTAGATTGTGTGAAATCTCTTAAAATTCACAAAAATTTCTTAGAGTCCTTTTAAACTCCCTAGAACCAGTTGAAATTTCTTGAAACCCTCTTAAATACCTTAACATCAATTGAAATTTCTTAAAATTCACTGAAGAGGGTATTTTACTTTCTTATCGCGAGGAATTCTTTCTTCTCATTTTTAGAAAACGATCGCGAGGTCGCCAAAGTTGTTTCCCGCATCCTTAAAGTCCTTATTCTTTATAAAGTGTATCCTGTACTGCTTTATCTTTTGTCTTGAAACGATGTGAGGGTTAATTGAGTTTGAAAGCCTGAGGCCCTTCCTTTGTGGTGAAAGATGCTTCGAATCCGTATCTTGCATTCGTTCCTCGTTTAGGATGAACTTTGGCTCCAGTGCCATAAAGGTCCGCACCGAGGACGGAGATGTTTTTAAAAAGCTCGCAACGCTTGGCTTTCCCTTTGTCTCAACCGGAAGTTCAGGGTCTCCATTTGCGAGCAGAAGAAAGACGGTTTTACTCGTTTACGTGCGCACTGAGCGTCCGTAAAACTCTTCTGTGTCGCGACCGTGATCCGTGATCTTTCTTTCTTTCTTTTGAAGACTCAATAAAAATAAAGCAAGAGCTTCTCTTATATAGTCCTGCCAAAAATATTGCCGGAAATATATGAAGTCTCGTGCATGGACGTGACTTGAATCTATATAGCTTGTCTCATGCAGAAATATCCTTTCTTGGGTTCATATCTCGCGATATAAACATAAATAAAATTTTCATGCATGAAAAATAGTCATGCATAAAAAATAAAAATGAATTTTGCATTCAGTTGCATATAAAATATAAAATATAAATACAAAATATCCCAAGAGGGGATATTTTATAATTCGTTTGACAAAAGGTATTTTTTGAAGAAAATTCTGTGGCGGTCAGAAATATCTGTTTATATACTCTTCAGAAGAATTGCATAATTTATTATGTAGTTTGATACTTTGATTTCTGTAAAAGCTTGTAGTGAACAACTGAACATAGAAGGAAATGTCTCGATATCAATTTCCTCTGGATCGCATTATAGCTCTAAAGCTGATTTTTTGATTTATGATGAACTCGGCAATATTGGCAGGATTTATGTACAGATAGATAAGATTTAAAATCTCGACTTCGATGAGGCGAAACGTGGATCTGGAAGGGACCGTTGAATATGCGTGCCTATGGCGCCAACATAGGTAACCTTTATGAAGACTCGACCCTGGGGAGTTAACCGCTTAACCGACTCACCCACCACAACAACAATTTTATTCTCCTCTGGTACTGTCGGTTGGTCTTATAAGTAATGCAACGAAGTCTATAAATAACACCTTAGACCTTCGTAGCTTGCAGGCGACTTCCCTGGAAACCATAATGCACCATGGAATTTCATCCTCTGAATCGCATTGCTCGATCGACTATAGGTATATAGGTATAGGTACGGAATTATGTGATTTATAAGCATCCCTGCGAATAATTCCAATACCGTTGCGCTATTTTCAACATAAAACGTTGCGGAGATACTTCCAGGTCCGTTAACCCTTTATATCCTGCTGGAACGGGGATATATTCTAAACTTGTGAGTTTCATGAAAATAGGGAGTTATTTCTTATTACTAATTAGCAATTATGATCCGCACGCGATTAATTTTACGTTTTTGCTCACCTTTTGCTAGTAGAAAAAATAATTGGGCATTTTTAATTTTTGGAATATAGAATCTTATAATTCTTCATCTAATTTCAGGAATCTTCGTGAGTTTTATAAAATTTCTTAAAATGTCTTTATAATCCTTCAAAATTTTGTGAAATTCCTTAAAATTAATAAAAATTACTTAAAATCTTATAGTCTCATTATATCTCTTAAAATTAATCAACATTCCATGAAATCTCGTAAAATTTCCATACAATATCTTAAAATCCCTTTAACATCCTTAAAAATCTGGTGAAATTCCTTCAAATTAATTAAAATTACTTAAAATCTTATAGTTTCATTATATCTCTTAACTAGCTGTCAAGTTGTATCAACTTTTATACTCATTCAATGAGCACTTTGCTTCCTGTAAGCAAATATAATTTGCTTCCTCATAGAGGAAGCAATAAGTATTCTTTACATCAGCATTAAATTTTGATTACTTGAGAAGTTATATTCAAAAAATTCATTTTCGAAAATTACAATAAACCATAACTTTCTTATTTTTCAATAAAATTAATTAATCTTACAGGTCAATCGATTCGTCTAGACACAAAGAATCTTCAATTTCGTTACGCCAACTCAAAATTTTGATTATTTGAAAACATAGAGCGAAAAATTAACTTTCAAAATTATAAATAAACATTACTTCCTTATTTTTTAATGAAATGCATTAATAATATAAGTCAATCGATTCGTTACGTCCCACGTAACATCACGTATGTTTAAAACTTATTAAAATATCTCTTTAGAACTAGGAAAATTCATTGAATTTGCGTAAAATCCCTTGAATTCCTTAAAAGTCCTTAAAATTACTAAATATCCCTAAAATATCGTAAAATCCCTTAAAATTATTAAAAATTCTATGACATGTTATGAAATCTCTTGAAAGTCCTCAAGATAAGTTAATTTATTCTCGTAAAATATCTTAAAAGTATTTAAAATTCCATGAAATCTCGTAAAATTCCCATACAATATCTTAAAATCCCTTTAAGCTCCATCAAAATCTGGTGAAATTCCTGAAAATTATTTAAAATTACTTAAAATCTCATAGTCTCCTTATATCTCTTAAAATTAATCAAAATTCCATGAATTTTCGTTAAATTCTTTAAAATTCTTTAAAATCAACTAAATATCCCATAAAACATCGTAAAATCCTTTAGAATTACTTAAAATTCCACAAAATATGGACAAATCCTTTCAATTTATAAAAACCCTATGAAGTTTCATAAAATCCCTTAAAATTCCTGACAATCCCATGAAATCTCGTCAAAATCCCATAAACATCTTAAAATCCCATAAAATCCTTTGAAATTCCTGAAAATCCAATATAATCTTACCAAATCCTTTAAAATTTCTGGAAATAAATGTCCATAAAAGTCAAAATCCCATAAAATCTTTGATATTCCTTGTTGTTCCATAAAAATTCCTTAAAATTCAACAACCTATCGTTATAACTCAAAAAACTGCTTCAAATTCTATGAAATCTTATGAAATTCCTTTAAATTTCGCAAAATAAATTGATATTTCTTAAAATTACTCAAAATGCCATGAAATCTTATTATATCTCTTAAAATCCCAGTGGGCAAAAAATTGAAAGACGTTTTTAGAACGTTCTAAAAACGTCCTAAAAACGTCTTATGTTCCAAATACGTCTTAAAAACGTCTTTGGGACATTGGACTGACATAGGTCTCTTGGCCTGACATAGGTCGTTTTTAGGACGTTCTAAAACGTCTTTCAATTTTTTACCCACTGGGATTACTCGAAATTCCATGGAATTTCGTTAAATTCTTTAAAATTCTTGAAAATCCAATATGATCTCACCAAATCTTTTAAAATTTCTGAAAATAAATGTCCTGAAAATTACTTAATATCTCGTAAAATATCTTAAAGTCACCTAAAATTACTTAGAATTTCCAAAAATATTTTCAAATCCCATAAAATTACTTGAAATCCCATGAAATCCTTTGAAATTCGTTAAGCCGTTAAAATAACTTAACTTCCTGTGAAATATTCTAAAATCTCTAAAAATTACTTTAAATTCCATGAAATTTCATAAAATTCCTCGAAATATCGTAAAATCACTTAATATTTCTAAAATCTCAATAAATTTCGGTTGCGCCCTTTCAAATTCCTTAACATTTTTCAAGATTCCGTGAATTCACAATAAATCTCTTAAAATATCTTAAAATTCAATGAAATTTCGTAAAATGTCTAAAAGTTGCTCAAATTACATAAAATTCATCAAAATCTCTTAAAATTTTTGATAATCGAATTAAATCTCAAAAAATCCCTGGAAAGTCCTCAAAATAAGTTAATATCCCCTATAATATCTTACAAGTATTTAAAATTCCATGAAATTCCGTAAAATTCATTGATATTCTTTAAAACTCTTTAAAGTTAATTAATACCCCATACAATATCTTAAAATGCCTTGAATATCCTTCAAAATCTGGTGAAATTTATTTAAATTTTGTAAAAGCACTTGATATTCCTTCATATTCTTTGATGTTTCATAAAATTCTTTAAAATTCCACAACTTATCGCTACAACCCTTAAAATTACTCAAAATTCCATGAAATTCCTGAAAATCCAATATATTCTCACCAAATCCTTTACTGGAAATAAATCTCCTTAAAATTACTTAATATCTCATAAACTACCTTAAAGTCGCTTAAAATTACTTACAATCTCCCAAAATATCATCAAATCCCTGAAAATTTCTGAAAATCAGAATAAATTTCATAAAATTCCTTGAAGTACCGTGAAATGCTTTAATATTTCTACAATAAATTCTGTAAAATTCGTATTGTCTCTTTCAATATAATAATATTTTTGAAAACGAAAATTCACTCAGTTTCTAAACCAATAACGTTTTCGACAACAATGTGTTCGATATATTATTAAAAAATCTAATACATTCTCTCTGATGTGAATGTATTAGATTTTTTAAGAGATGATCCTTGTGGTTGGAAAATCCTATATTTTACACAAAAAGTTTTATACTTATTTTTTTTGCGAAAATGATTTTTAATCCGCATGGCCAGACGGATATATCTACTTGTAATAGGAATCTTTGATATAGTGGTGTTCCGTGGTTCATCCAAGCCACGTCATGAGGTGGATGCTCTTCCTCTCTTATAGGTGTATCTTTGCAGCAGCAACAAAACCTATGAAACTGGTCTTTTCCGCATTCTCAACGTGCAGTGGTTCTGAAGTCTGCGAGTCACAGATAAGGGAGGATGAGCATCCTTTCAGGGCCGTACACTATCCAATCTAACTATGATGTTGTAAAAGCAGACAAGCCTTTAATAAAATATTTCTCTATATATGCAGTGCGTGATTCTAATCACAGGAATCATACACTGAAAAAAAATGTTGTCATCACAACAAAAACGTTTTGTTGAACATTTTTTGTTGCCTCAACAAAATTTTGGTTCTTAACACAAAATTATTTTGTTCATCCTGTTTTGTTGACCTAAAGAAAGTTTTGTTGTGCCAACACAAATTTTTAGTTAGACCAAAAGATATACGACAACGCATGCGCGTTCGTCAGTCATGGCTTATGTGATATTTTGCTGGGATTTTTATAAAATATTTCATGTGTGATGTTAGCCGTGTGGTTTAAGTGGCGTTCGATCTACGTTAGACATAAGTATTTAGGTAGTTCGAATCCCGGTCGCCGAAAAATTTCTTTCCGATTTTTTATAGCGTAAAAAGCATGCAATAACACAAATATATATAAATTAAGTATAAATAATGTAAAAATAATTTAAAAATTAGGAAAAACAGTTTATTAAATTTTATATACCTTGTGTCAACAAAATAATTTTTTTGGGACAATAAAATAGTTTTGTTAGGCCAACCAAATGACTCAACAAAAAAATTTTGTTGGCACAACAAAACAGTTTGGTTGCACAAATAACAACAAAATTATTTTGTTGAGCCAACCAAATTTTTGTTGGTCAAGCCAAACTGTTTTTTCAGTGTATATAACCGGTTTCGTCTATCATTATTAAGTAATGAAAAAAAATATTGCTATAAACTTGAAGTTGGGATTTGAATTCCTCTCGATGTCACAGAGCTCTCTAATTCTGAATTAGTCATAAGTTACTAACGAAATAGTGCCAAATCGTTTACTAATACACTTTAGTAAGCATTTTTAATATCAATTAGTTAAAAACTACCAATTCACAGTAAAATAGTACTAATTCATTTATTAAGGCTCACTAATTGATTTAGTTACCGTTACTAACTGAATCAGTACTTTTTTACTATGAATTAGTAGCTTTTAACTAATTTATAGTAAAAATGCTTACTAAAGTGTTTTAGTAAACGATTTGGCAATATTTCGTTAGTAATTTATGACTAATTCAGATTTAGAGAGAGGAGATCAAACCAAATCAAACTGAATATATTCCTACATTGAGGAAAAAATACTCGGAAATCAATTAATATACTTTTGAATCAATAAATCTCTCTCAAAAGCAGATATTTTATTGATTCAAATGAATTTTTAATGAAACAATTAATACTTTCCATACAATAGTGTTATTATACATTTTGAAGCATATACATTTGAATCAATAAAAGATCTGCTTTTGAAAGAGTTTATTGATTCAAAAGTATATTTATTGATTTCCGAGTATTTTTTTCTCAATGTATAACCATCTTTATTTTTTAGAGTTTATTATATGCAAAACAAACCCTTATATACTCCAAATGGAGAAATATGTGAAAAATGTGACAAGTGAAGTAGTAACCAGTATTTTTTGGAGATATATGGGAATTAAACAGAATATGAAAAATTATAGAATATGAGAAAAAAAACGGGGAAGAAAGGGGGAAGAAAGGTAATGGTGGGAAAATTTATAATAATAGGGAAGATGAAGGTTTAAGTGTAGGTGGCGGTAAACTAATCGGATATTCCTATATATACAAGTAACTGATTGTGCCACTGGTCGAGGAATGTAACGTAAGAAAAGTATATAACCCATCTGGCAATCTTGAAATAACTGTAATGTTATAGTAGCATCGTTAAGCACTACATGGCATTTGTGATAACTCGAGAATAATCAGCTGCAAGGCTTCTATGTAGCGTCAACCGGTCAATTTGACTATGAACGTAGAAACTGCTTTTACGAATCTAGAAGGAACATTTATAATTTATTTTCCTATAGGAACATATGCTCCTTTGTGAAATTGCAAATTCAATTGCATCCATTTATTACTTAAGTCGATTTCCCGTTCCCAATTACCGATTTGATTTTGAAAGAGTGGAACTATCAATTTTATGGACTCAGGGAATGTAAGGGAGTCATAATCTGTATCCGGATTCTGTTTAGTGAAGGGACGTCGCACATTGATATCGAAATATCGAAAATATCGATATTCTCCTTATGATATATCGATATTACATGTAATGTGCAATCGATTACCGAATGTTCATATCGAAATTTTATCCGATTTCGATTTCGATATTGATATTTTGATTGTTATGTTCCATTGAGTTCAATATCGATATTTTTTCTATATCGATATTGATATGTCTGATATATCGATATTTTTTTCGATATCCTTATATTTATATTTATCGCGCATTAAATTAAAGTTCGATTTTATTTTCAATATAATAAAATGAGTCAAACGATTTTATTAACAAATGGTCTGTTTATATTGTTAAATATGAAGCCCTTCCCGTTTAATTAAATTATTTTTTACGGGGAATTACTAATTTTATCTTTTTTACTATCAATCCTAGAATTTATAGTTCTTGGAATTGTTTATTACCTTCAGGGTTGCGTTAATTGGGATTTGTTGTTCGACCTCTAGTGGTCTTTTAACTCTCAAATCAACTTTAAATTTTGAATCTCGATTGGTGAAATCCGGGAGTGAAAATTCAATTGATTGAAATTAAATTGTACAAATGTTAGTGAAAGTAAAATTGAAAGTAAAAAGTGAAAGTGTTAGTTTAAAAGTGATAGTGCAAAAAAAAAGGATTATCAACAGAACGAGGTTCGAGGAACATCATGCAATTTGGATAAAAGAAAAAGGAGAATATTTTATTACAAAAGGTACCTAAGTTGAAACTTCAATTTTTTAATTCAACATTTTTTTTTTATTTATTTACAAGCTGAAATTTACCCGGAGATAGAGATTTTAAATTATTTTAGGGAATTTCAAGGTATTTTAAGGAATTTCATTTGATTTAAAGAAAGTTCCTGGAATTTGAAGGGATTTCAGGATATTTAAGAGTTTCTACATGATTTCAAGACATTTTAAAGGATTTCATTAGATTTGAAGTAACTTTAAGAAATTTCAAGGGATTTCAAGAAATATTTTAAGTAATTGAAAAAAATTTCAAAGTATTGATTCTAATTTAGACGAAATCAAATGAAATCCCTTAAAATGTTTTTTAATTTATTGAAATTCTTTATAATCTTTAAAATGATCTGTAAATGTCTTAAAATAGTTTGAAATAATTCAAAATTTCATGGAGTTCATTAAAATCTCTTGAAATATCTTGAAATCTCTTAAAAGCTCTTAAAAGTTCTTAAAATTACTTATTGTCCTAAGAAACATTGTTAAATCCCTTAAAATTACTTAAAATTCCACGAAATATTATAAAATTATGTTTTCATTAAATCCCCAAAATGGCGTACAATTTTGTGAAATCCCTTAAAATTTTATTAAATCTCATTAAACTTCATCAAACTCCTAGAAAATCTGAAGAAATTGTCTTAAAAAATGAAATGTCTTAAAATTTTTTAAAATCCCTTAAATAATTGAAAATCACATAAAATTCATAAGATCCGCAATATTTCTGGAAATCCCAATTAAAAAAAAATCCTTTCAATCCTCTAAAAGTCCTTAAAATCACCCAAAAAAGTGTTATTGTTTTATGTTATTGTTATGTTATTATTTTATGTTATTGTTTTATTCATATTTTTGATTTTTGAAAGCTACTATTTCAAAATCTCTAAAAATTTTACAAACCCACTGAAATTCTTTTCATAACTTTTGAAATCATTTGATCTTTTTCATTTTCAAAATTCCTTATTTTTTTAATTTCTCAAAATGTTTAAAAACCTTTAAATCTGCTGAAATTTGCTTTAAATCTTTTAAACTTCTCGAAACCTCCAGAAATCGCTTGGAATTTTTTAAACATGTTTTCGAAATTTTTAACATATGTTAAAATCCTTAAAATATGTTAAAATCCTTTAAATGTGTCAAAATCCTTAAAATAAATCAAAAATTATGTTAAAATCCCTTAGAATTATGCTACAGGGCGTTTTTAAAAGGCGTCTCAAGAGAGTTCATAGTAGGCGTGACCAGAGGGCGGATCTGGGCGGCTAGACTTATGAGGGGCGTTTCTCACATTCTCTAGTCTAGTCGACGTGATCAATAAAGTCCCTAGGCGCATATGGAGGTTAATTGCTAATCAGTAATCACATTAATTAAAGGATGTGGATATTGTACGTAGAATGAGGGCGTTCTAAGATTAGTAGAAATAGGACATGTCTAGAAGATGGTTTTATATGACCTAGATTAGGTCTACGGTGGTGAAATCTCTTATACAATGGCTAGGGGGCGTGACTTAGGAATGTGGTAGGTAAGCATGACTGGTATACTCGTAATTTAGATTAGTGGCTGTTAAGAGCTTCCTTAGAACTTAAGAACTATTTAGAATTTAAGAACTACTTAAAAATTAAAAAAACCTAGCTATGGAAACTTATTTAATCTGCGTCGTCATTCAAATTTGCTAGAGTTGTTGTTCAAGTTATTCTACTTGTTCAAGTTATTCTAGTTTTTCAAGTTATTCTAGTTGTTTAAAAAATGTTCAAGACATTGTAAGAGTTGTGTTTCTCGCTCAAGGGACGTTTTGGAAGGCCTGGTCAATACAGAAGTGTCACCAACTAAGAAAAGGGGGAGTGTCTAGAGGGCGTGGTTATATTTTGAAATAGGCGTGGACTAAAAAGATGGGAAGGATCTTCTGTAAAAGGAGTAAAGATAGTTTTGTAGGTTTAACGTTGATCCTTATAAGTAAGTATGAGAGCAAAGGGGGAGTTTTTAGAGGGTGTGGTTTCTTGGAGTGGGCGTGATTATTTTTTAAATTATGAGAGCAAAGAGGGCGTTTCTAGAGGGTGTGGCTTCTTGAAGTGGGTGTGGTTATATTTTGAAATAGGCGTGAACTGAAAAGACGGAGAGGATCTTCTGTAAAAGCATTAAAGATATTTTTGTAGGTTTAACGTTGATCTTTACTAATTATGAAGGGATCATGAAGGATTCGTTATGAGACGTTAATGACAGCATTAATGAATAGTTAATGAATAGTGACTGAATAGTTAATGAATAGCAGTTGTCGCGACGCATCATCCATCTTCCCTCTCTTCTGGTGCACCAGTCTTACGCTACTAGCAGCGGACGACCTTCACGGATGATGTACATTGTTCAGAGTTCAGTTATTTGTTTCTACGTATGCTTATAATTATAAAGCAGTGACGTGATCAGTACGCCAAGAGTGAATGTTGTAGCGACGTGAACAGGTACTCTAACTGCGCTCTTTCTTCTGCATAGCATCAATCATAGTTTGTTGACCTGACCGGTAAACGAGCTCATCATGAGGAACAGGAATAAAATTGCTGCCTAAAACTTGGAGCTAATTATTTATGGAGATAAGATTCTTTACTGTTTGAAGTAGATAAATTTCTCGAATAAATAAATTAGAGTGATTATTATTATTATTATTATTATTATTATTATTATTAAGTTTCTTATATAGGATTCGCACACTGCGAGTTGCTGACATCTGTCGGTGTCCTTGCGAAACTTAGTTTCTTAGGCCGCGAAGAAAAGCGAAGAGATGCCAATTTCTTTGCTATGGAGGACATAAACATCAAGACAGGAAAGTAACGCCTATCGAATCGACAATGCAGACATCATCCACCTCGTTGCAATTGCTTGGGACGTTTTTAAAATGCAGCGAGCGTGCAATTGTATGCGTGCATTGTGTCAGCCGTTCAGTTATGAATCATTTCGAATTAAAGGTGGCAATTATGATATTGTGCCACTGCTTTCTTCTTATGTTGCGGCTGCAGCGTGCAGTTAGGGCGGGTATAAGCATAATATACATAAACACATGTGTATTATGTATTACCATATATACTCATATACCATATAGTTCATATACTCATATATCATATATTCATATACCATATACTCATATACCATGTACTCATTTTGGAAGAGCATTTGTCATGAACAAGTTGGCCAAATCAATTGAAAAACTTCTCCTAAAAATCCATTTTCTCTTTAAAAGTTTATTTACATTTCTAGTTTATCGTTTGGACAGAGAAAATATTTAATATTTCCAGCGCCTCTAGCATTTATAGACGTGGCACGCAGTTCTCCGAAAGCGCAAGTTCTTTGCGAGCTGCCAACTTATTCCCTTTCCTCTCGGTTAGTTTTTACAGATCAGCGCTTCATACATCCTCGAGAGGCCAAACGGCATCATACGGCGCGGTTCTAGCGAATTAATTGCATAGTTTCTCACAATATGATCGCGAAGTCCCGCCTGCAGGCTTTCAGTCAGGATTATGCCAAGGATCGATGAGAGAATCCGTGTAATAGAGAATCGCGGCGATCCCTATCGTAGAGCCGTCAGTATTTTTTTCTACGATGGTCTTTTCCAGACTTCCTGGTGCGTTGGAAGCGAGAGCGAAATTCGAACACACTAAAGTCTCTCTCTATTATAAGTTGCTGTCAAAACGTTTTTTTTTTCATTTTCTGTGTATCTGCATTTCCAGACTTGTTCAGGGATATGAAATTGTTTAATTAAATGTTCGCTGTTCTGATGTTATCTTGCAGTAATCGATCATAAAAAGAGGATGAGATTATGTGGAAAATGAATTTTCGAAATCTCGAAACCTGAAAAAAAAAAAAATATATATATATATTATATATTATATCCTATCTTAAAAAAAGTGATGTTACCAATATATCGAACACATTGTTGTCGAAAAACTTGATTGGTTTAGAAACTGAGCGAATTGTGTGAATGAATCGAATTTGAAAACAACTATTTTCGTTTTCAAAAAGATTATTAAGACAGAGAATACGAATTTTGGAGAAGTTAGTGAAATTTTAGAAATATTAAAGGATTTCAAGATATTTTGAAGGTTTAAATGGGATTTAATGGGACTGAATAATTTTAAGGAATTTAAAAGGATTTTACAAATTTATTGAGATTCTTAAAATTAGAGTAGGAATTACAATTTTTTATTTTTCAAAAAATTAAAAATCTCTGAATTATATTGTACATTTTTAAAATCTCTTAATTTTTACAAGCCCACATTTTTTTGGGAAGAATGATGAGATTTTAAAGGATTCTAAAGTAATTTTCGAGGAATTTTGTGAAATTTTAAAGGATTTAACGAAATTTCATTTAATTTTTAATAATTTTCAGAGATTTTACAATGTTTCATAGGATATTAAGTTATTTTAATGACTTAAGGAATTTCAAGCGATTTCATGGGATTTTAAGTAATTTTATGGGATTTGATGATATTTTGGAAGATTTTGATATTTCTAAGATTCAACATTTTTTTTAAACTCAGAAAAATATCCTCAAATTCGTTAATATTTTACGATGTTTTTCGAAATCGTTTAAAATTCTGCTAAATCTTTTAAAGGTCAAATAATTTCTTCAAATACGTTAAAATTCATGAAAATCTCTTGAAATTCCTTACAATGCATCAAAATATCTAAAAATTTTTTTAAATCCTTAATTACCCTGAAATCTTTAGATATTCTACAAAATCTTTTAAAAATCAGAAAAATCTCTTGAAATCCTTAATTTTTTTCGACAAATTTAGACTCCAGAACTTCTTCAAATTCTTTAAAATTCTACAACATTTTAAAATCCTTTAAATAGTTTAAATCCTTTAAAATCCATTGAAAGTATTGGAAATCTCATCAGATTTCATAAAATTCTTAAAAATGTCATAAAATATTTTAATAATCAGAAAACTTTCTTGAAATCCCTTAAAATTATTAGAAATGTCATAAAATTTCACAAAATCATTAAAAATGCCAATCAAGTTTTTTAAAAGTCATTAAAATCTCTTAGTGTTCTCCTAAAATTCTTAGAAATTCCATGAGATCATTAGAAAAAATAAAACTTAGAAATTCCTCGAAATTTACCAACAAAACTTAAAAAATCCCAGAATCCTTTTTAAATCTCTTAAAATTTCACGAAAAACCTTAAAAATCTCTTAAAGTTTGAGAAAACCTCTTAAAAATCATGAAGTATTTAAATATCTTAAAATTCCTAGAAATCTTTCGAAATTTTTGGTAATTTCCCAAAAACCTTCAAAATTCTTTAAAATTGATCAAAATGACAAACAATTCCTTAGAATGCTCAAAAATCTCTTTTAAAATTCCACGACATCCTTAAACATTGCAGGAATTTTAAGGGATTTCCTGAAATTTCATAGGATTTTAAAATAATTGGAAGGGTTTTGTCGATGTTTAATGGAATTTTAAGTAATTCTAAGAGAATTTACGATTTTTTATAGGATATTAAGTAATCTTAAAGACTTTGAATGTATCCCAATAGATTTTACAAAATTTCAGTCGATTTTCAGAAATTATAAGAGATTTAATGAGAGTTTATGGGACTTTGATCAATTTAAGTAATTTTAATATAATAAAGAAATTTAAAAGAATTTTATAAAACTCATGAAAATTTCAGAAATTAGATAAAGAATTACAATATTTTATATTTCAAGAATTTAAAATTCTCAATTATTTCTTCTACTTATGTTCTTCTACTTTTAAGTAATTTCGAAATATTTTAACGAATTTCAAAGGATTCAAAAGAATTTCAAAGAATTTAGGACTTTTCAAATGTGCAAAATATCAGGTTTCGCATCCTTGTTCTAAAATTACATCAGCTCATTGTATATTTTATCCTCGAATATGTATGTTATTTTATACATAAAAGCAAATCCCCTTGGTGAAGAGGCTGAGAAAGCTTGTTATAAGATAGCCTTTATATACTTGAGCTTGATACGAATGAAAAACAATAAAACAAGAAATTATCAAATCATGAAAATTTTCTTTGGCGCCTGCACGTTCCAAGATCGCGTCAGTTAAGGCCGCAATGGCGCCAGAATCCTAAGGGCACGGGCGCAACTCATGCGTTAAGTCACTGACGCGGCTTGTTTCAAGCAACAAGAGTTAACGAGATATCGTGATTAAAAGCGCGAAACACAATCTCTGCAATTTAACGATTCGTGATTGACGGTGGAGGATCTCTGATTTCCGATTGATTTCGGCTGAAATCTGAGCCAATGGGATTTTTATATCATTTATTTATACTCAGCGCGATTTAGGAGAAAGAATTGGACATTGAGATTTACAATGAACATAAGTCACGCTTTTTATCCTTAATGGCGAGAGTAGGCGATTATAATTCCAGATAGAATTGTGAATAATGGCAGATATCAGATTCCGACGATTAGTCATGAGGAAACCCCTCAATAAGAGTTGGAGAAATTTATCACTTCGGAAAAGACTCGCCAGTCCTCATAATGTAATTTCAAAAAACTCTTCACTTGCCATTGCAAGTGGATTTTGTATGGCAGGAGATCGGCTGAAGTTTGCCTTGATTAAAATGGGTCTAGAGAGAATCAACTTCTCATCTTTCTCGCGTCTTTGGTGAATGATAGCGACTTGAGAAGCTGGGTATCGTCCTCATCAATTCGAGTGTATCGTTCATCTGTGCTTTCTTAATAAGGCGGCCTTACACGTGCATATATACGCCAAGATGTTAGTGGCTGGATAGATAAGGATAGTAGGCACTATTATTAGAGATATATACCTCTAGCAGGAAGCCTTGCCCTACGCTGCACTGATCCGCTCTTTCTTATTCTTGTTATCCTATTTTGCCTTCTTATCCCTTTAGCCAAGTGTCAGGGCCGTATTCTCAAATAGCTGAATAAAATTAGTCATAATTTGAGTAATTGAAATAGTGGTGGCGTTATATATTTCATTACAGAATTAGTCATTTCCTCATTTCTATAATTAAATTTAATGCAAAGCTCACTTCGGAAGTGAAGTTTTTACTGCGTCCAAACTGCCTCCTTTATCAATATTTTTTACTAGAAACTAGTAAACCAACACGCGCGATTATTTTGTATTCCTTCTTACAATTTCAAGTCATTCAAAGCACAATCAGATTTAGAATTTTATTATAGTGTATGCGAGATTTTTGAGAAATTTTTACAGAGAAAAAACTTTTTTAGAAAGGAATTTCCAAAGGTATCTACAAATTTTAAGAGAATTTGACAATTTTTAAGTGGTTCTGACGAAATTGAAAGGAGTTTTAGGATTTTAAAAAGATTTCGTAGAATTTTAAGGGATTTTAGGATATTTCGGGAAATTTTAAAGGAATTTATGTAATTTTAAGAGACTTTTAAGAATTCTTAAGAATTCTTAGCAGTTTTCAAAGAGATTATAAATTTTTTGAAATTTGGAGAGGTTTCTAAGAATTTAAAAAGATTTCAAAGAATTTCAGCGATTTCTAAGGTTTTCGTGAAATTTTAAGGAATTTCAAAATATTTGTAAGAGTTTTATGGGGTTCTAAGGAATTTTCAATGTTATCCTAGAATTCCAAGGAATTTTAAGATTTTTAAAAATATTTCTAAGAATTGCGAAGGAATTTTATGGAATTTGATGAGATTTCTAATAATTTTAAGTGATTTCAAGAGATTTTTCCTAATATTTAAAAGATTTTGTCAGAATTACAAAGGATTTCATGGAATTTGGCGAGATTTTCATAAATTTTTGTGGAAATTTAAGGATTTTCAAGAGGTTTTTAGAAGTTTTGAGATGTTTTAACGAATTTTAAGGAATTTCTAGGGTGCAATTTTTCGTGCAATTTTAAGAAATTTAAAAAGGTTTGTGGGGCTTTAAGGAATTTTAAAATATTTTAAAAGATTTCCAAGGTTTTCATGAAATTTTAACGAATTTTAAAAAGTTTGTAAGTTTTATGGGGTTTTAAGGAATTTTAAATGTTATCCTGGAATTCCACGAATTTTCAGAGATTTTAAAAGAATGTAAGGGATTTTTATGATTTGTAAAAGATTTTGTGAAATATTAAAGAATTGCATGTAATTTTATAAGATTTCTAATAATTATAATAAATTAAAAAAAATATATAAATATATATAAATATATATATAAATATTGTAGAATTTTAAGGAATTTCCGAAAATTTCTACGAATTTTAACGAATGTCAGAAGTAATTTTAATTTGGGATTTCAAACGATTTTTATGATTCAAAAGATTTCGTAGAATTTAAAAGAATTTTGAAAGTTATCGGCAAATTTTTAGGGACTTCGTGGAATTTTTTGAGGATTTCTAAAAATGTTTGGGTAAATTCACCAATTTTAACGAATTTCAAGAGGTTGCTAAGAATATTTAATAAGATTTCAACGAATTTCTAAGGATTTTGAAATTTTTTGTAAAATTTTAATAGACCAGCAAATCAACATGTGCTTTATTATTATTTGGTAGTTATTTGATACTTATTATTTGGTACCTTTGCATTGGTACCTTAGTGCGAGCCTACCATAAGCCATTCCGCTTATAACATCCAAGCTATGGCGAATCTCCAGTACGCAAAGTATGTCCAGGTCTATGGTATCAAGAATCTTATGGTGTTTCTGAGCGCCAGATGCTTGACGTAATTTTACTGACCGAACGCGATGGACCTAGGGCGCTCGCGAATGCATTCAATTCCTCGTAAGTCTGACCTTATCTACGAGGCGGAACATTCTACATCTTAACATCTATTTATCCCGACTACCAACCCAACCTTTGTCGACTTTACTTTTCTGGATGCCGCTCATGGCTTGACCCTTGGCAATACCAGCGCATTTTTCTCCCTTCGTGATACAAAAGCCGAAGGGAAAACAAGATCATGACTCAAGTACATACACCTTCACTAGATGCTGCTAAATTCATATTTCACAATCATCAGGTTCTATTCAACAATACTACATTGTTGCCTACTGACAACTCAAAGGATAACTACTGGTATCATTATTTTTATATTAATGAACGTGGGTTTGATGCATTTACTTATATTGTAGCAGTTCAGTGCATTTTAATGCTGAAATAAGGATCTCAGGAAATTTCATTTCATTCACTCATTTTATTACATCTCGACATTTTCACTGTGGAAATGTGGCCAAATACTATAACTGGCGAAATGACAATTTAAATTCGCGCGCCATATGAATTGACCAATAAGGTTAGCGCACTACGCATGAAGTTAGCTTCTTCTTCTTAATTTCGTTGGCTAGTGCCTGCTTCTAAATAAAGCTTTGCACATACGGCCATGACCTGCTAAATTTCGTTGCTAAGGTAATCTCGAATCTCCCAATAACGACGAAATCCAGACCAGACGCTTTCTCAATAACGACGAAATTCCTTTTCTCAAATGACACACCAATTGCACATGCGTCACATCAATTGCGCATGCGTATTGCGTATAATATAATATTTTTTAGCATTTCAAATTGCGCGCTAATAGAAACCAATCAGATCCCGGAGCGCAACGCATGCGAAGTGGTATCAAGAGAGATTTTAGGTCCATGCAGGTCGTTATTGAGAAAGGAATGCTGTCGCTATTGGAAGATTGTCGTTATTGGGAAGGTCGTTATTGAGAGATTCGAGTGTAAGACGTAAGACCTTCCTTCCTTCGCGCCATCTGGAACAAAGGTGAAAAGGCTCCCGCATGAAGTTAGCTACAAGGTAACGCAAAACAAAGATATTCGTAAAATGAGGAACGCAATATGAAGTTGTCTGAAATGATGTCTTTTTAGAATAGGGGACACCTAAAAAAGCGTTACATAATGAATAGAAGACCATAAATAAATAAATGAATAAAAATCAACTTTATTTAATATTATGAATGAAGATTAATTGAATTAAAGAAACATTCCCTTCTCAAAGTTAGTAAATCGTCTACCTCTGTTAACTCGATCTAAGGGAACTTTAGCACTACGATGAAAAATTCTTAAGAGAAACCCCGACGAGGAGATAACTTTACGCTTCGAATCCTAAAAGTAACCCTGCACAGTCGACCCGTAGCAGGTGTCAGACCATCTTTATGTACCTTGTGCCTCGGCAGGGAGAATTTACAGCTGGTTTACGCTGAAAGAACGAGCCCTGGCATCTCTGCGTACTGACAAACGCATAGGGTTCACGTAGCAGTCGTACCACCCTCCGCAAAAGTCGTTGTCGCAAATATATTAAATTACAACATTATGCAAAGACAAATGACCTTGAATCAAGTACCCAAAATGTATTGTTTATAGTATAAGGTCGAATTTAGAAAAACTTAAAATGTCCCTAGCTAGGGACATTTTCAGTTGGAAAACCTACGTAAAAGCAGGGGTGCCAACATTTCTAGAATTAATTCTGAGACGTCGGTAAAGTAGGGTAGCGTTGCCCTGTGGCATCGATTACCGACGATTCAGAATTAATTATAGCCCTGCTTTCGATACCTAACCTTACGCTACTCTTTCACGTTTTACTCTAGTTCAGCCCTCGGTGTAAGAAGGCTCAATAACTGGATTTGAGCTAACGATTAAATTAAGCCACTTAAATTATCTATCCACGTCTTGAAAATAGGAGCTCCTATTTTCAAGACGTTGTCTTTACTGTGTTGATTGTGTGGAGAAAAAGAGTCTAATGAAACAAATACTGAGATGATTTAGATCTGCTCACGACTTTTGTTCGTGACCGTACTGTGTAGTATCCTTAGTAACTACGTAAGTATTTGTGAAGGATCCCAGACGCCTATCCCACGAGTGTACAGGTGGTTTGCCGTTTATCACCCATTCGTCCGAAAGACATTGAAGAGCGTTATCGTCGAATAGCGAACTCGGCCTGTCGAGATCCTTCGACACTCGTCCTTTCTTCGACAGAGGGAGGAAAACGTTTGGCGTAGTCAAAGTCACTTTCATCTTCTACTTGTTGGATTCTCTAAGCGAGCTAACATTCTCTATGCACTATACTAATCCCCTGGTAACAGAGACAAGACGAGTAAGAGAGGCAGGACGAGTATATATAGAGAGAAGAGATTTTAGTTATTTTATTATGATTTTCTCGTTTAAAAAAATTAAGAGATATAATAAATATATCAGCAACTAGTAAACCAACACGCGCGCGATTATTTTGTATTCCTTCTTACAACTTCAAGTCATTCAAAGCCCAATCAGATTTAGAATTAGAGTGTATAAGAGATTTTTGAGAAATTTTTAGAGAGAAAAAACTTTTTTAGAAAGGAATTTCAAGAGGTTTCTAGAAATTTTAAGGGAATTTGAGAATTTTTAAGTGATTCTTACAAAATTTAAGAGAATTTTGGGATATTAAAAAGATTTCGTCGAATTTTAAGGGATTTTTGGATATTTCGAGAAATTTTAAAGGAATTTATGCAATTTTAAGAGACTTTTAAGAATTGTTACGTGATCGTAACTAATCAATAAATCTAAATATTGTCAAACACGTGGAAGAGTCGACGCGAGAAAGAAATATAAATAACTTTGAGACCAAACGAAGAAAAATCTTTATCAACCGAAAGCGAGGAAACCAGAACTCATATTCATGGAGAACCAAACTGATTTCCTTGCGGAGGACAGGTCATAATGGCGGATGATCCCTAAAGGATATAAAATGGATACGGAAATCAAGGAGAGCCAGTCTAAGTTTAAACCGCGGGTTCCGACCGTATCAGTCTAACTTTAATCTTCAACCAGTGTTTTCGTGGTCCTTAACTGAGTCGGTCTATTTCGCAGCTCCTAACTGTACACCTTAATATTCAGTCACGGTTACAACCTCAAGTCAATAATCATCAGTTTTGAAATCAGACTCTGGACCTATCTGTCAGGCCCGTCAACCTTCCGAGTTACAGTTCGGTACCTATTCAAGTTCCGAATTATAGTTGGTGTTCAACATCCCAATTCGATCCCTAGCCAAGGTGCCTCACATCTGGAAAAGACGGCTAACACCTAGGAGAATCTTGGAAGCTGGAATCGATAAATCTCTAAAAACAAGTAAGTTCCCATCATTATATCTGTACATCTCCCACCTTTAAATATAACCTAAATAAAGAGTTGTTGTTTTAATTGATTGTCTCATTCCTTGGCTTGATCTCGTCCCTAATTCACTTACGTGGATTTAAAACGAGAACTGATAGGGAATTTGGCTATTTTATTACCCTCTCCAGGACATAACAGAATTCTTAGCGATTTTAAAAGGGATTCTAAATGTTTTGACATTTGGAGAAATTTTAAGAGGTTGCTATGAATTTAAAAAGATTTCAAAGAATTTCAGCGATTTTTAAGGTTTTCATGAAATTTTAAGGAATTTAAAAATATTTTAAAAGATTTCTAATAATGACGAGGGATTTTATGGAATTTTACGAGATTTCTAATAATTGCTTCCTCATAGAGGAAGCTTTGTAGAGGTGACAAAATCCAGTTTCCTAAAAAAGGTTTTTTTGAACATATTTCAAGGGCAATATATCTAGTATGATGTCCTGAAAAATTGTCCGGATGTATGCGTGTGTGTGTGTGTGTGTGTGTCACGATCCTGCAATTTCTTCAAAACGCGTATAGATAAATTGATGAAATTTTGCATAGTTATTCAACTATATACCTAGTTGAATTTCTTTTAAGGGTTTCGCAAAATATTTAATTTTAAAAGTTTAATGTACTTTTATAATTTTCGTAAAATTCATTTTTCCACTATAACTTCTCAAATATTGAAAATTTAAAGCTGGTGTAAGGGAAATGAATATTCCTTTTATCGAGACGAATCGATTGACCTATATGATTAATGCATTTCATTAAAAAATAAGGAAGTTATGTTTATTTATAATTTTGAAAGTTAATTTTTCGCTCTATGTTTTCAAATAATCAAAATTTTGAGTTGACGTAAGGAAAATGAATATTCTTTGTATCTAGACGAATCGATTCACCTAAAAGATTAATGCATTTTATAAAAGAATATGAAAGTTATGCTTTATTGTAATTTTCGAAAATGAATTTTTTGAATATAACTTCTCAAGTAATCAAAATTTAATGCTGATGTAAAGAATACTTAATGCTTCCTCTATGAGGAAGCAAATCATATTTGCTTACATGAAGCAAAGTGCTCATTGCATGAGCACAAAAGTTAATACAACTTCACAGCTAGTTTTAAGTGATTTCAAGTGACTTTTCCTAATACAGTGCAATCTCTATAAGAGAGCCATGACGGGCGGTTAGGGGTAAGAATTCCGAGAAATAGGGGGGTCCCACTCCTGGGCGTCGGGCACGGAAATTGCGCGTGTGTGTGAATTTGCATGTGTGTTGGCATGAGTATGGTCTATAGTGGGGGAAGCTTCCGAGCTCATCAAAGCCACTGGCTCTCTTATGGAGGGAGCTCTTATGGTTTAAATGTTACCTTAAGACTTCAAGAATTTTGTAGTTTGCCAGGGAATTTTATGGAGAGATTTCAAAGAATTTTTACGATTTTAAAAAGATTTAGTATAATTTAAAAGGATTTCAAAGGCGGTACATTTTTTAAGGACTTTCAAGAAATTAGTCGATTTTTAAAAAATATTGCGAAATTTTTATGGATTTGATGGATTTTTATGAGATTTCTCATAATTTTAAAATATTTCAAGAGATTCTTCAAATTTTTGAAAAATTTTATAGAATTGTTAAGGTTTTCATGGAATTTGGCGAGATTTCTAATGATTTACAGAGATTTTAAATGTTAATGAATTTCAAGACGTTTCTAAGAATTTTTCGACATTTTCATGAATTTAAGGCATTTTGACGATTTTCAAGTAATTTTCACTGAATTCAAAAGAATTTTAAAAGTTGTAAATAATTTTTGTAGAATTTTAAGGAATTTTAGAATATTTAGTGGAATTTTGAAGCAATTTAATGGATTTTGAATTTTGTACAATTTTGAGGAATTTTAAGATATATTTCAACCAATTTGAAAGGTTTTGGCAGGTTTTTTTAATAAAATTTTAAGAAATTTTAAACCGTTTCTAGGGTTTTAAGGAATTTAGAAATTTTTCGTGGTATTTCCAGGAATTTTCAGAGATTTTAACGTATTGTAAGGAATTTTGACGATTTTTAAATGATTTAAAAAGAATTTAAGGGATTTTTATGATTTATAAACAATTTTGTGAAATATTAAAGGATTGCATGGAATTTTATGAAATTTCTAATAATTATAATGAATTTTAAAGGATATATAAAGGATATAAAGGGAATATTATCATAGATAATATTTTTGTAAGTTTTAAAATACTGTATGCATTTTGAAGGATTTGAAAGTTTGTTGGGTAATTTTATTGAGGGATTTCAAACGACTTTTATGACTCAAAAGATTTCGTTGAATTTAAAAGAATTTTGAAAGTTATCGGCAAATTTTTAGGGATTTCAAGATGTTTTTCTGATTTGTAAAAGATTTTGAGATTTTTAAGGATTTCATGAAATCTTAACGGATTTTAAAAAAATGTTGTGGAATTTTTAAGGACTTCTTGGAATTGAAGGGTTTTGAAGTTTTTTGTAAAATTTTAAGAGAGCAGCATTTTATTATTTTGTTTTCCTTGTTACAATTTCAAGTCGCCAATCAAGTTTGCAACAACAATGTATATGAGATTTTCGAGACATTTCGTGACAACACTTTTTTAAAATAGGATATTACAAATTGTAGAGAAAGAAAATTTTTTATGAAAAATTACTCTGATCCTGTAAACCTAATGCAATGATAAACACTATGATTCTCAGTGAACCTTGAGCTCTAGTCATCCTTGAACTTGATCGAGTTGAGGTAAGGGTCGAGTTGTGCGAGCCGCGGTTTGTAGCAGTAAGTTATTCTTGTCTTGGCTTTGCCCCGCTAAGTTCATCATCATTTGTAAATAGACTGATAGTGACAGAGTGAAGGAAATAATTTCACTGTTGAAAGAATTTTTGGCAAAAAACCAAATCCTCTTTAGTTGCTGAAAATGCTCGAAATTCTTCAAATTATTGAAATAAAGAATGAAATACAGTATAAAGAAAGTTGAAAAAAATGAAACTATCAAGTTTATAAAGTTTATAAAGTTTTTTGTTAAGTAACGCATCGCTAATATTTTTTCAAAGTTCCTCTTGACTCTGCAGTCATGTTGGGGCATGATTGAATTCGGCTCAAAACCGAAACGGAGCAGTCTGAAGATATTGATTCCAGGATGAGAGTAAGTGACGTTTACTCAGACATTTTCTGCGATTGGGGAATATCCGCTTACACCTGCAATTTCTGTATCTTTTTTATTGCGTCAGAAGGTGCAGTTATTTATACTGTCAGCTTACACTTGTCAATACGTCATAAACTCTCGCGGTTAACCGCGTTGAGTCATTAGACTCCGTTAACCTTCCGTGAAAGGGCTGACTTTTTCTGCTGGTATTATTAGAATATAAAGTTTTATAATAGATGCAATCGAAATTGATATCTCAGTTACACCAAGAGAGTAAGTAAACATTCTCGTTCGCTTTTCAATTATATTTCTGAAAGTTATTTTTACAGCTACATTACTTTACAGCTGTTTATTACAACTATTAATTTTGAAATAATTTTAGTTTAAATATTACGCTACATCTACGGATACGGGCTCGTGTGACTATTAGGATAATTGGCGACTTGAATGCGTATAATACAAAAGATAATTTGACGTGACCTTTCGCAAATTCATTTCAAAGCACGATAAAATCAGCATCACGCTTAGCTTAGACCAGCAACGGACGATCTTTGCGCCGATACGTAAGTGCATGCCCACACTATTGTGCACTCTATGACTGTTCACAAGTCGTAACCTTGAACTCAACAGTGCAGTTAACTCTGTAGCCATATACTGCACTTCTTGAGCAATGAGGAAGCGATCGCATCTGATTCGCGCCTTCTGTTTTATTTTGTGTCTATAGCACAACCTTTCGCCTATGATCTCTTTGGAGACCAATGAAATTTGCATTATCAAATCGAGGAGAAGCCCAGTTGCCATTGTCGAGCCTAACTTCCTACTTTGCTGCAGAATTATTTCAACACTAGCTTCAGACTTCAGTAATCTTAGAATTTGATAATCATTAATCATTCACAACTTCCAGGATCTAAAGAACTGTTCTTATCTCATTTACATTCAGTGCGTCATTTGTGGTAAAAAGATGTGTGGAGGACACGAGACATGAGACATCAGACCTATTGAGCAAGCTTCTGGGGACTACTCTTTTCTATGTGATGTCTCCGCATATTTTATTATTTTATTATATTATTATTCACTATATTATATTTTATTTTATTATTTTATTATTTTATATTTTTTATTATTTTTTATTTTATTATTTACAGTCGACGTCCTTCTTTGTCCTTATCTATTCTAAAAAGATGATTGAGTCGAAGTCGAAATATCGTAACGCCTATTCCGCACTGGTAGGATATCGAAATGCAGATCTTGAATTTTGCAGATGAAATTTTTCTCATACGAACGAGAATTTCAAAGTTTATGACTTTGAAACTGTGATGCAAACTAAACAGAGTGTCAAACGATTGTAAAACATCGTCCAAAGCCAATAAATGAAAGCATCTTCCATTTTATAATGATGAATAGAATAGATGGTGCAACGAATATATTCCTTCTGCGATGACAAAATTAAACACAGAAAAGAAAATATTTATTTATATTATTATTTTTCAACGGAAATAGATTTTTTAAAATAGAAATCATCAAATATTGGTAAAAACTTATTAGTTAGGGTATCTTTAGGTTATATTTGGCATTTTTCAACGGAATTGGATATTTTAAAATAAAAAACTTCAACTATTGGTAAAAATTTATAAGTTAGGGTATTTTGAGGTTAGCAGGGTAGACCGGGGCGGGATGGGCATAGTTATCTTTTTAATGCCAGTATTTAAAATCTGAAATTCACTGCTTGAAAGTAATTTGCTATTTATATATTCTATAAACATTTTTAATAATAATTTTACCAAGATTAAGGTAAAAAAGAATTAATTTGCGGTACTAGAAACAAAAATGAAAGACTAGTGCTCTTGGCTCATATCGCCCCATGCCTGGGGCGGGATGAGCCACTTAATTTAAAGACTTATTATATATTATATTATAGAAGTAGGTATAAAAAAACATATTAAATAAAAAAAATATATGTCTTTCATATATTTTGAGAGAAAAATTAGAAATTTTTTAAAATTTGATCTTAAAAATATGAAGGAATGCATACTGCACGCCGTATATGAGGAATTGAAATTTGCCGCTTGTCGGTAACTCATATTAAGTTCAAAAACAGACTTGACTGCAGCTCTCATGCTTTCTTCTGACCATTGTTGTCGATTACTTTTATTCACGTATTTTCGCACCTTTTCAAATATCACACAATCAACCAGCTTCTTACCCAGGACAGGTTACCCCGGTTACCCGATTCCGAACCGCCGAACCTCTATATCGCTTATTAAAGAGGTTATGTTAGGTTATGAAGAGGTGGCTCATTTCGCCCCAGAACAGTGGCTCATCCCGCCCCATACGACACTTTCAAGTAAAATCAAAATTGCATCATTTTCTGTATTACAAATATATATAAATCTGTCAAAAACTGTAAGTTTAATAAATATTATATCTAAATTATTGTTAGAAAAACATCTAATGTTTGATTTTGAGTGAATCCTGGCAATTTAAACAAAAGGAAAAATAGTAAGATAGAATACTCTAAACTTCAATTCTCCTTTTATACGAATTTATTCAACATTAGGCGAAAATTTTTTCAAAAATTTCAAAAAAATGTAGAACTTACGAGAAAATTAAGTAGCTCATATTACTGCACGCTGTATGCAATTCGACTGATACTTCGACGAGGTCTTCCGGACTTCTGGGCCTGCTAAGTAATAAAAAAAAAGGTAACGGCAATGCAATATCAAAAGTAAAGTAAGAAAATTCAGAAAACGGCACGTAGGTCGTTGAAACCGTAGTTAAGCCATTAGGCCCATGTGCTCCGCAGATTAGGAGAAAACGCAAAGGTTCTGGAAGGGACGCTGACTATTTTTTTTTTATTACAGCTAAATCCTTAGACAGACATAAAATACACACAATATTCAATACTCCCACTTATTTTGTACTGTCTAATATACGTAAGCAATCTCGGAGAAAACAGAATTGCTGCTTAGGAAGAGGCTTCGTAAAAATATCAGCATATTGATATTTTGTTTGCACATATTTTATTTCAATCTCCTTCTTATCAACTATTTTGCGTATAAAGTGGAATCGTACATCGATATGTTTTGACCGCTTATGAAATTCCGCATTACTTGCTAACTTTATAGCCGACTGATTATCTACAATAATAGGCACGGTTTTACAATCTAACTTTAATTCTGTAAGTAATTGGCGAATCCAAATAGCTTCTTTCGCACCGTGAGTAAGAGCAATATACTTAGCTTCAGTGGTCGACAGAGCTACTATTCTTTGACGTTGACTGGACTAAGTGATTGGTCCTCCGTTTAACAAGTACACAAAACCACTCCTCGATTTTCGCGTCTCAATACAGCCAGCATAATCTGCATCAGTATATCCTTCAATTTTAAAAGGATATTTACAATTTCCAAAAACAATTCTAAAATCGCGTGTCTCAATCAAATATCGAATTATTTGCTTTACTGCTAGTCAATGCTCTTTTCCGAAGGCGTTTAAAAATTGGCTTGCATAATTCACTGCACATTCTATATCGGGACGAGACACTCTTGCTGCAAATAAAAGAGAGCCTATTGCTTTACGGTAAGGAACGTTAAAGTCTTATTGGGGATTCGTCGTTTTACAGAGGTGCAAATCGGGTTCCGCAGGTACACTTGACGGTTTTACTTCACCCATCATAAATCGTTTAATTAATTTGTCAATATACGCTGATTGACTGATTTTTAAAACTCGATTTGCGCGATCTCTTTTTATTTCTAAACCGAGATATTCATTTGCTTCGCCTGAAGTGATCTGGAAAGTTTGTTTTAAATAGTGCAAAACATCATTTATTGCCTCTTTACTTTCACTAATTAACAAACCATCGTCGACATACAATGCAAGATATACTACAGTATCTTGTACGACACCTAAGAATACGCATTTATCGCTTTCTAAGGAAACAAAATTAAATTTCTTCAAAAAAATTACAAATTTTTTATTCCAGCAGCGCGGCGACTGCTTTAACCCATAAAGGCTGCGATGCAATTTGTAAACAAGATTCTTATTATCTTCCTTAGTGTAGCCTTCTGGCTGATCTAAGTAAATATCTTCCTGTAGATATCGCCATTTAAAAACGCAGTCTTTATGTCAAATTTCGCAATTTCATAACCCATCTCAGCGGCTATCGCTAAAAGTATTCTAATGGACTCGTAGCGTACTACAGAGGCAAAAGTATCAAAATAATCAATTCCCTGTCGTTGAGTAAAACCTTTTGCTACGAGTCTTGCCTTGTATCTTTTAACATTATCATTATTTTTAACAGTAAACACCGATTTACAACCAATTGTTTTCTTACCTCGCGGTAATTCGACAAGACTCCAAGTATGATTTTCCTCGAGCGCACTAATCTACTCATTTATTGCGGCAATCCATTTTTCAGCATCTGGAGAAGAAATAGCTTCTCTGTACGTCACAGAGACAGGCGTATCCGCAATCAAAGCTACTGGAAAACTATACCTTTCTGGGGGTTGTAATAAACGTCGATCTCGCAGCTGTCTTGCAGGACCTTCGTGATTATTACCTGCTTCTTGATCTGCCTGTTGCTCTTCAATGTTGTTTGGCAAATTTTGTTCTTCAAGTTGTAAATTTTCAGCTTCATCTTCAATGTTGATCGCTGCATCTCTGTGTTAATTTTATTTTAAAGACTTGGGTGAAATGGGTTTTTGGTGAATTAAAGAAAATAGTTCACACTTCAATTATGTTCTTTATTATAAAAACACATAAAATAAGAAGAAAAGACAAAACTATTATAATATAGACCGAGCGTTACACTTTATTCTCCACTGTACTTACTTGCTTCGGTCCTCAATCTACACTGTCCTAGTCTTCCACTTTCTTTTCAGAAGTACCCTTAGATTTACCTGGAAAATGTATTCTATAATCGACCCTAAGTAGTTTCCCTTAATAGACCCTATCATAAAACTATGGTAAATCCTTGAACCCATGCGGCCATTTTAATTTTTGGGTTTTTTCCACAAATAAAACTAGACACTTATTCTGTTTTGTATTACAGCTAATTCAACACTCTGGCTTCATTTTCAACATCAGCTTCGTCATCAAGATCTATTACACACTTGAAAACATCTTCTTTGTTTTGTTGGGGAGAAATGCTTTTCTCATTAAAGATCACGTCGCTGGTGACATGTATCTTCTGTTGTTCTCTATCCCACAGTCTATAATTTGTTGATTCACCATCATATCCCACGATGGTTACTTTCTTGCTTTTTGCATTAAACTTCTTTCGTTTTTCTTTTGGTATGTGCATAAATGCGTCTGAGCCGAACACTCGTAAATGATTTAGCTTTGGTTTGCGATTAAACCACTTTTCGAAAGGCGTTTTTGTTTCTCCTTGTTATAGTTAGTTAGTTTTATATCATAGTTTTATATCTACTTCTCTATTTAATAACAGTGTACGAGCGCTTTCAACTATTGTTCTAATCTCTCTATCGGCTCGACCATTTTGCTCATGTATGTATGCAGATGAAAATTCGTGAATAATGCCTTTATCTTTCACGAATTTGCTGAATTCATCTGAGATATATTCTCTCCCATTGTCTGAGCGTAAAATCTTAATTTTATTTCCTGTTTGCGTGTAAACCAGGTTTTCAAATTCCTTAAATTTTTCAAAGACTTCTGACTTATATTTTAAAAAATATACCTTTCTGAATGTCGATGATTCGTCTTTAAACAGGAGAAAATAGCGGGCTCCTCCTATAGATTCTACTTGCATCGGGCCACATACGTCGGTGTGAATTTTCTCTCCTGACTTGAAGGTGCTTGCAGTTCTCGATGGGGGATGTGGTTTCCGAGCATGCTTTCCGAGGACACAACTTTCGCAAAAGAACTTATTCTCCTTATTGATAGCTATATTATCAATATTGAACACTTTGCTCGTATTAATTACTACATGTACATTAATGTGTCCTAGTCTTTCATGCCAGAGCTTTAAGTTTTTATCATTAACACTGTCAGCAATATTGCATTGTACCGGTAATTTCACTTTAAACAACATTTTGTATAAATTACTGTATCGTACGCCAATTGAGGAAAGCTTTCCCTCGCTATCACGAATTTCACATTTGTCAATGTAGACATGAAAAGAGAAATTCTTATTTGTTATTGCTCCGATCGAAAACAAATTTCGCTTTAATTTCGGCACAAATAAAACATCTCAAATTTCTCTCTCAACAAACTCACCGTTTATTTTATCATAGATGATAATTGAGCCGACTCCCACTGCAGGTAAAATCTTGTCATCAGCTATTTGCACAGGGAATTTTTCATTTAAAGGCTCGATTGAAGTAAAATATTCCTCCTTGTAGGTCATGTGTCTACCCGCGCCAGTGTCCGCTATCCATATATTCATTTCTTTTTCCGAGGTGGTAGAGTAAAACGTTGTAACATCACAAATGTAACCGGACGTTGATCGCGAAGCACTTCCTTTATTTTCGTGATTATAACGCCCATGTTGTTCACTCTCAGATTTACGGTCACACTCGCGGGCCCAATGTCTGAACTCTTTACAAATTGCACATCGAGTGCGCTTCTTTAAATTCTCTATTTTTCTTTTGTTTGCTGGTGTCCGATCTTTTTTATATTCTACTGAAATTTTCTTACCTCCTTTTTCCTTACTAGTCAATTTAAGTGCTTGTCCTCGAAGTGCTAACGAGGAGGCCTGGCTTTCGGTTTCGAGAAAACGTTTTTCTTCACGAATAATTCTTCCTATAAGATTATCCTTTTTCATATCCGTTTGTGGTGTGCAATCCCATGCTGTTCTAAGCACAGAAAACTTTGCAGGTAAACAGCTTAATAATTTAGACATAAATGCATCATCAGAAGGCTTATCATCTGCATCAGCGAGTCTTTTGCAAATTGATTCTAGTTTTTCGATTTGCCGGGCAACTGACTCGCTGTCATTTATTCGAAATCCGTAAAATTCCTCCCATGCACTCTTTTTTACATCTATATTCGAATCACCGTATAATTTCTGTAGTTTATCCCACATTAATTTCGGGCTGGTACTTGTTAGTACACTATCTTGAAGGGTTGTATCCAGGGAATTAAACAGGATCGCTGAGGTTGATGCTGCACCTCTTTTCCACTTTTTCCAATCCTCCGGATTTGTCCTTTTATCAGGCTCTTTCTCTGTACCATCAATGTATCCTCTTAGATCCTTGGCTTCCAGTACTAGAGTTGCAGAAAATTTCCACTTGCAGAAATTCGAGCCATCAAGTTTGATGACTTCAATGGTGTCCTTGCTTGCCATGATGAAGGGAATAACGTTGGATTGCGCTAAATCACACAACGTTGCACTGAACAATTTTTAATTAGCGTCGGATTGTGCTAAATCTCACAACGCTGCACTGAACACTTGTTGAATTATTATTTGGGAAATAAATAATTGCAGGTTTAGGTACCAGTGTATATTTAATTGAGAAGAAAAGTTAAGTTGGAGTTATAAAATGTATTACATTAGGAGAGACGCTGTCTATTCCGTAAGGTTCTCAGGTCAACTAACTATAAGTATAAGTAAAAGCGTTCAACCAGGCCCTTCAGAGGACCTATAAAAAAAAAGTCGCTGCGGAATTTTCCCAGGAAGGGAAAGCTGGCTAGTAATAAAATATTTGGCCTGGCTGGTTATAAAACATTTAGTCTGCAGCTGCAGAAACTTTATGAGCTTAAGAAGAAAGGTTCATTCTAAATAAAACGCTATTTTTTCGTAGAAATATTCAACAACACTTTTCAATTACGTCGGATTGTGCTAAATTTCACAACTCTGCACTAAAACTCACTCGCGACGTCTAGCTTGGCTCCTTTTCTTACTATTTATTACTGAGCGCAGTGGAAGCGTGCTGGGCCCATAACCTATTGAATTATTTAATTATAAAGAAAATAACTCAATGATTTCAGCACAGTAAAAGTAAGTTTATTCAGTAAGAAAAAGGTTTAAGTACAGTTTTAGAAAAATGTTCTTTAGTCGGAAGAAACAATCTTGTCTGCACGCTGTATGCAATTCGACTGGCACTTCGACAAGGTCTTCCGAACTTCTGGGCCTGCTAAGTAATAAAAAAAAAAGGTAACGGCAATGCAATGCCAAAAGTAAAGTAAGAAAATTCAGAAAACGGCACGTAGGTCATTGAGACCGTAGTTAAGCCATTAGGCCAATGTGCTCCGCAGATTTGGAGAAAACGCAAAGGTTCTGGAAGGGACGCTGACTATTTTTTTTTTTTATTACAGCGGAATCCTTAGACAGACATAAAATACACACAATATTCAATACGTAACAATTAGGAAAATATGTTAAAAATTTCGTTTCTTGATAAGTTAGACTTAAGAATGAATAGAACTTGCAAAATGTTTAGAATTAATTAATAGTATAGACTTCAGTTCTGGACTTCAAACGAGCCACACCAGCCTGACTACTTGGCTCACTCAGTCAGACCGTAGTCAGACGGACTCTGACTCACCCCTGCAACGGACCTCCTGCCTGGGACTCGAGCCTCAACCAAGGACCAGTGCTCTGTGCTGTCTGACCGGCAGGGATCAGGACCAAACAAAACTGTATCATCTGAAAGAATGATAAGAACGGGATTTTTCAGGTTTTATAAGGCTGCTCAAAAACACAAGTGAACTTTTACTGCCGATGCTACAGATGAACAAGCTGCACAAATTGTTTACCATTCTACCTTTGGCACCTTTAAAGAAGATTTTGGTATACTTTCCAGTATTACAAATACTGCAAACTGGAAGACCAGGAAACAGTTTGGAAAAGGTTTTCCAAAAGGCAGGAAGCTCAAATCGAGAAGTTACATTTCAACTAGTCAATCAAATTAGATACTCTAAGATGACTCAAGCCAATCAGAGCGAGTTTCTCACCTCGAATCAGATGCAGATGTCCTCTCAGCCTACTTTTGGTGGTAGATCAATAAGACCAATTGACAAAAATCTATATAACATAGGGAAACAAAAATTTCATCTTGCTGGAGCTACTTCTATAGCTGAACTTATGAATCTCTATGAAAGATTCAATGTATCTCTTTCTGATAAAGTGAAATGAAACAACTATACTTTACAAAAAGGAAAAGTATACTACAAGAAAGTTGCTGACATTAAGGATGGTGACAACTCTGTTGATGATGATGTTGACTTTGTAGCACAAGGTAATGGAAGGTATTTCATGGGTATTGATGACTTCGGCATGTAAATCAATGTAATAATTCTCATTGCAAATTGGTTTGTGTTATTCTTTCTCAATGATTTTGCGATATTTTCTATGTTCATAAAAAAACAACACACAGTGTGGGAGCTTGCGTGCGACTGCCGCAATCTCTTGTCTAAGAGAGTTTTTAACCTCCTCGATGTGTGAGGTCATTGTAAGCATCAACCGTTGCATGAGGCTCTCCAACGATTCTGTATTACTCGTTTGTACCTCTGATACTCGTCCTCTGGGTGCCAGGGTTTCGGCGACTACATCCGCTAGATCCGCAATGTCGTCTAAGGGACTCTGCGTTCTGGTTGCCAGGATTGCTTGAGATCATGAGGGAAGACGGCTCAACCAGAGCGGACGCAGCACATCGTCAGGGACGACTGTGCCTGCGAGCGATTTCAGGTGGCGCAAAAATTGAGAGGGTTTGCGATCTCCAAGTTCCTCACGTTCGAGTAGACGCCTCACTTTGTTCTCCTGCGATTCACTTAGTCTTTTAATTAACTCACTGTTTAGTTTAGAGTACCTGTTTTGTGTCGGATGGTTAGTGAGGATGTCTCTAACTTCCGCGGCGTATTTGCGTTCCAAATGTCCCACTACGTAACTGAATATAGTGTGTTCTGATGTAATGTCCGCGAGTGCAAATTGTTGTTCGATTTGCACGAACCACATCTCGGGATCCTCAGGCCAAAAGGGTGGCAAACGCACCGCCACGCGATTCACTGACGGAAACGTTGGAATCTGAAGAGTGTCTGTTCGTAGCGCGGGAATCGTTCCGGAAATCGTTGAATTAGCGGTTGTTGTCGCGGTTGTAGGCGTGGTATTGTTCATCTTGTCAGCTGTAGTTGAAAATTTGGAAGAAAATGTTGCGATTTCGTTGATGGAAACAATAGCTGAGGTTTAGCGTCACCACGTACACTGAGTTTCACTGAGGGTAGCGTCACTGCACTTGCACACAAACTTCTCACTTTTTCACAGAGAATTCTTGATAAAAAACTACGCGAGATCACGTCGGCAGGTCACCAGTTGTGGGAGCTTGCGTGCAGGTTGAAATAAGAGATAGATTATTAGTTATTGAAACTTTATTTTTACTGGATAATTTTGAAGTGCATACAGTGAAGATCGACCGGGTACTGAATTGACTGACCTGATCCTAAGCTAGCGTCCTAGGTGACAAGGCTATTGAAGGAAAGGGAAATTCAATAAAATTTGGGAAAACCCAATTAAAATTTGTATAGTACAGGAGAAAGTGTATACCTGGATTGTATTTGTTAGCTAAATCTTCAGCACTAATGTAGAAAGATAAAATAACGGAACTCCGAAAAGAGATAATATTTTGAGAGCTATTTTAACGAAATATTATTTTAATTTACTATAATTTGATATCTAATCAAGAGATTAAATTATTGATAAATTAAGCCTAAAATATTAATAATTATAACAGGGGGTCACCACACACAGTTAATATGAATAAGCACCTGGACCCATAACCTATTGGAAATATGATTATGGAAATAACACAATAA
>UCOK01009276.1:0-29536 GCA_900474325.1 Synergus umbraculus | reverse complement strand
GAATTTCTTTATGTACTTCGAAAACTTGTAATTTAAACAAAATTCCCGGAGATTGTATCCTAACACCTGGTGCGCGACCTGCTGCATCCCGGTCATCGCTTCAGCATTGGAATTTTTTTATGTACTTCGAAAAGTTGAAATTTCGAAAAAATTCCCGAAGATTGTAATTCTAAACACCTGGTGCATGACCTTGTGCATCCTGGTTATTATCGTGTTAGCATTTGTAGTTTTCTTTGTCCTTCGATAACTTGGAATTTAAAAAAAATTCCCCAAGATTGCTATTCTAACCTTCTGGTTCGAGACCTGGTGCAGCCCGGTCATTGGTTTATCATTGGATTTTTTTTATGTCCTTCGAAAACTTTGAATTTCGAAAAATTTCCCGAAGGTTGTTATTCTTAACACCTGGTGCGCGAACTTATTCATTGACAGTTCAAACAAATTCCAGAAGATTGTTGTTCTAAGCACCTGGTGGGCAACCTGGAGCACCCTGGTCGTCGGTTTATCATTGCAATTTTTTTATTTTCGGAAATGGTTTCTAATTGGTTGCTGGAAATGATTTTGATGAATTTTTGAATATCGTTTAAGTGTGAAGTTGCACCAAATATTCGAAGCCTCCTACAAAAATAAACGCAGGGGAATTATACGATCTGAAGTTGTATTCTCACACACTCTCAGCCATGGCACATGGACTGTCGACTATCTAAAGCTTTTTTCTGATAGGTTAATCTTTAATTGCTAATTACTCGTTAATTATACATTTAATCAAATTTTTTTATTGATCATTTTCGATTCAGTTTTTCACGAGGAATTAGAAAATATAAATATGTTTTTTGAATACTGGGACACCCTGTATACAAATTCAAAAAGTTAGACAATTTTGAAAATTCATCTTACTCATAAATCCAAACAATTTATCATGATGACTTTTTTCGATAACAAAAATTAATAATCCTATAAGATTTCTGAAATTCAGAAAAACGAATGAAAATGAAATTTTTTTTAAAAAGTCAAGAGAAGAAAAAGGTTGCTTTTTGAACGGTATTATAAAGACTGAATTTTTTTGAAAAATAGAAAATTCAAATTTTTAGAAAAATAACACCAGACATGGAAAAAGTGATAATAAACATAATTATGTATTGGTTATTAAAAAGTACTACAAATTCTCCGATTACATTTTTCGATTACAAATAAATAATTCTTTAGAAGTCTTTTAAAAGGTAAAATAAAATTGCAGTCCACTTTTGTCTGGAAGATGTTTCAGTTGAAAAAATAATTTTTTTCTGTGTCAAAAAGACTAATTTTGGAATTTTTGATATTAATAATAAGACATATCTTATCCAATGCATTTTAAATGCATTGTATGCATATTTCTATGAAAACATAAAAAAAGATAATTGTTTCTTTAAATGTTTATAACAATAGTCATTGTTAAATTATAGTAATTATTTGTTACGAGTATTATTCTTATTGGATATTTTAGCACTTTTAGTCAAAAAAATTAATTGTATCATTGAGCACCTCATCCATGTATTTGTTTTTATAATTTGTTTATAACAATTAGCTTCCAACTTAAACTAATTATACATGTTTTTATGAGTGGCCAGTATGATTATTGAGGTCTTTTATTCTAAAGCAAAAAAGATCATATGCGCTCAAAGCTGACCTGACCATTACTATAAACAATTACATAGTTGCCTAATAAAAAGGACCTAATAAAAAAAACTTGAATTTTTAGGATTTATTCTCCAAACTCGAAAGCATATTCTAATCCATGAAAGAACGATTTTTAATTTTTTCAAATTTCCGTAAATGCCATTTATTTAAAACAATTGCATATTTATTATTAAAAAAAAGCAAATAATTTTTTCATTCGTAGCTATATATGCAAAGTGTAGGTAATCTTTGAATTTACCTGAAAATTTCATTGTTTTATAAGAAATGGTTTACGAATTGGAGGATTTTAAAAAACTTTCAATTTTTTCTACTCCAAATGTTTAAAGACTTTTAACTTGAAAAATTTGTATACCACACGAAAAAAAAAATAAGTATTTCGCGTGAAAAAAATTTTCGATTGTAAATTTTATATGTACTAGTTTTATAGGTGTAGATGTATAGTTATTTAGTTGTATACACAACAGAAATGTAACGAGTGGCGATGTTGCCAGGTCGCTTCGACTCCTTCGACTCAAGTGCTGTGCTTACATAGATTGTTTTTTATTTACACCGGATTACACGGATACCACGAAACGTGGTTACCGCTTTTTGTGCCAACCTCTCGGTCAGATCGGAAAGGATGGATTGATCGTAATGGACGATCAAAAACAAGCGATCTCTCTCTTTCCTCCATTACTTTTTCTCTTCTTAAGCATCCAAAACTCTGTAAAACGACGTAATTAAACCGGTAAGCGCGTAACGACGATGGAGTATGTAGACTATTATTTGATGAAGCTTTATGGAGAAATTGTCCAATTAGTGAGTCAGTCTCTCTTGTCAGGTTATTTATGCGAAAGGATCCTCGCGTACCTTAGGAATTGATTGGGCTGAAGTTTTTGACGTCTAATCTGATGGTTTTTTTTTTGTCGTCGAAATCTAAAATAATGTTTAAACAAATCCTATAAATCCTCCCTAATCAAATTTCCAATCAAAAAAAAATTCCAAAATCCCTAAAAACATTTTTTTTTTGCCAACATTGTATTTTCATCAAAAAACAAAAAGTGACTATATCTTATTGACCTCTATCTTATTTTATTCCATGTCTGCTACTTCTATCTACTTCATATTTCTTTGCGTCCATATGCTTTCGCTCCTTTATTTTTGAATCCGCTCTTCTCCATCTCATAGATAAATTTTAAATATTCATTTAAGAATAACTTGGAGGAGTATATATGGCTAAGGTCACGCCTCCCATATATCTTAAATTAATTGAAAATACCTACTTTTTTAAAACGAAATAATTGAACCGAAATTAGATAGACAAGGATGGATTTGAATAGAAAAGAGTTAAGCTGAGACAAAGAAGAAGACATTGAAAAAGATACGTTTAGAAATGGGTTGGAATAAAAATCTGGGTATTGAAACATATAGGAGTGAATTTTTCTTAACAGGAAGATAGAAGGGTTTAGACAAGAATAGCAGATTGATAATGGAATAATAAAGAAGAGGGGATTGAAAGAGATAGGAGCAAATTGATATTGACAAGCAGATATAAAGCGATATTCATGAATAGGCGAGAGATGGGAACGAATATAAATGTGGGGATTGAAAGAGATAAGAGCGAATTGAGATTCATGAGGAGATATAAAGGTGTAGACGAGATTATACGAGAAATAGGAAAAAATAGAGAAGTGGCGATTGAATAAGATAGGAGTGAATTGAGATTAACAAAGAGATAAAAAAAGATAGGCGCGGATAGGCGAGAGATAGAAAGGTATATAGAAGCGAGGATTGAAAGAGATGAGTGATTTTGAATGACAAGGGGATAGAAAGATATAGACGCGAATAGGCGATAGATAGGAATATAAGTGGGTATTGAAAAAGATAGAAATGAATTGAAATTGATAATGAGATATAAAGGAATGGAATAGGCGAGAGATAATGGGGATTGAAAGAGGTAGGAGCGAAATTTTGATGGACAAGAAGATAGAAAGAGATAGAGATAGAGAAATTCGTATTGAAAGTCATAGGCGTGGAGGTGAATTGAGATGGAGATAGAAAAGAATAGACAAGTATATACAGAGATAGAAAGAGATAGAGAAGTGGGAATGGAAAGAAATAGGAGAGAAAGGTGATTAACAAGGATATAGAAATAGATAAGCGGGGATGGACGAAAGATAGAAAGAAATAGAGAAGTGGTGATTGAAATGGAGATAGAAAGAGATAGACGGAGATAGACAAGAGATAAAAAGGGATAGAAGAGAGGAGAATCAAAGAGATAACATAGACGTGTCGACATGATATTTGAAGATCGCGTTGTTCGACGAACTTCGACAATCTTCGACAATCTTCGCCGTGAAGAGTAATTAGGTTCTGCGTAGGACATGGAAAGTCTCAGGAGGTGTATAGGGTGACTGGCAAGCAACGCGACGAACCGCAAAATCGACTAAATAATAGGAAGTATCGGGTGTTTGCCAACCATGAAGGGCGACGAAGGAAGACGATGAGGAGAAAGAGCGAGGCGAAAGGTGGAGAAGAAGCAATCCTGCCGGAGGATAACCACAACGAGCCACTGGCTAGTATGCTGGTTAATGACTTTATGCACTTCGTCCCTTTATACTGATGATTATCGGTTACTTCGTCATGGTAACCTTTGTGCCTATTCTCTCTGCGATAGAAGAAGCTTAAAAATTTACTTTTTGATACGATTATATTACTATTTTTTAAAATAATGATACATTGTAGAATTATTGACAGTAAGTATTATTGATAATCCAATCTCCAGAGTTCAGTAGTTATGAAAATGCATATTTGGACTATATTCATGCATATTCATGGAATACAGCATTAAAATTATAAAATATTATGTTAGAACCTTGAAAATGAAAAAAAAAAGAAAAAAAATTCTGAGCAAATTTTTCCCAAACTCATATCTGACTCCTACCTATGAGATTTGTTTGAAAAAACAAGACGAGCATGTTTTCAAAACAAACATTTCAGTATTAAATAATCGTATTTAAATTTTTGTACCTACCCACAAGTGAACATAATATATAGTTAATAACCTGAATTGGTATAAATTTGCAGACATTGGTTTATGCAAACGTAGGTTTACCGTTGAAAGTTTGAAAATTTTTAGAAATATTTTTCAACTTAATGAAATCCAATTAAGTCCTTTAAATATTTTCGGAACTCCTGAAAGTTCCATGAATGCTCTTAAAATTTTTGGTATAATCTCTCAAAATGATAGTCTCATTTACAAAAATTTTTGAACTTAGTTCAAAATTTCTTAATAATTTACTGAAATACCACTAAATAATTGTAAATATTTTTCAACGCCCTGAAATCCTATTAAATACTTTTGAATTTTTGTAATCCTTGTAGAAATTCTTGAAATTCCGATCGTGAGAACCCACAAAATCTCTGGAAATTCTTTGTGATTCCGAGAAATTGTTCAAAATTTCTTGAAACCAAATATAAGTAATAATAAACTGTTGCAACAATCATATTTTTAAATTTTTAATGAATTTTTAAAACCAATTTTATTCGTGATCGTCTATATGTTTCTGTAACTCGAATTTACTTCATATAGACTACTTTAAAATACAAAATCTCTCCTTCGAATCTCTTGTACAAATTTTCATCTTATCGCATCCTGTCTCTTAATCTTGCGAGTTAGCTTACTCTAATATTATATTCAAATATTGCAACAAAAAGTTAAAACAAAAACAGCAACCGAGAGATGAACTTCCTCGTAGTTTCTCTTATGGTGGATAGCGAGGTAGATAGTGTAACTTTATGTACTCACTTTAGAGTTACTTCCAGCATTTATTGTATCCAATTTAATTTTATGCGTACAAAATCCGAACTTTGTTAAATTTACAGTAGCTATATTTTACGACATTTCTAAGTAAAAAAAGTGAAATTATTTTAAGTTGATTGTTAAATGCCTTGGTTTATGCGCATTAAGAAAATTTTGGAAAAATTTGTATTTTCATAAGTTTAATATTTCCGCGAAAGACAATTTTCTTTAAACCTTTTTTTAAAAACTAGAGAAAAAGCGAAAAAAGTTTTCATGTAAGGTGAGGTCTTTCATAGTTTTGAAACCAATTTCCAAAATTTGTTATTTTCGACCCACTTTATCTTTTCTTTATTGAGTTATTTCAATACAATACGCATTGTGTTTAAAGGCTGTTCTTTTTGTAGTTTTTCCATATAGCAGAGGTACGTGCAAGACTGCAAGCCATTTATCCTTATACGTACAAAAGGGAGTGAAGTATCTCTTTCTAATGGATCAAACACCCGCTGGTGACTATTCTAGTTTTCTGGTTTAGATTTCTACAAATACAGTTCTTGAACCTGTATCAAAAACATATAAAACAGGCCGAGAAAAGTGACATTCATCCGTAAAATCCTATACATGTAACAGTTGGAAACTTAGTTGTGCTGGTCCTTCCACTTTTGGAAGGTTTTAGGGCCGTGAGAACAAGTAGCAGACGTCGAATAAGTTTTATTCCAGCTTCTGGAAATCAAAAATATCTGGTCTGCTTCCACTTAAGATTAAAGTGGTCCTAGAGACTTAAACTGACATAAAAATTTACTCTCTGAATCTGAATTAGTAAGAAGTTACTAAAGAAATAGTGCCTATTAAATTCTTTTACTAATTCACTTTAGTAAATATTTCTGCTATTGAATATATGTTAAAAACTACTAATTCACAATAAAAAATACTAATTCATTATAAACTTCTTACGAATTCAGAATGAGAGAGTAAAGTATAAACACATGAATAAATAGAACCAATCATGACTTTAAATGTCTTTAGAATTTCAGCGGAAGATTAAACCACTACCTCTATTCCAACAATTTCCATTAATTATCACACAAGGACCATATATACCTGAAACATCTCAACATTTTGAAAACATCACACCAATAATATTCATACATATTGGAACGAAAGAAAGAAACTCTAAGACATTAGCTTTTGATATGTAAATTGTTTTGACACCCAAAGGTGGTTATCCAATTTCATAAATTAAAGTATACATATCCATAAAATCTTAAATTCTCGGAAATGATTTATCAAAAGAAGTGGTATTCCTACTGAAGAAAAAAAGAATATCTAAAATCTCTCATCTTGGAATTGATAGACCTAAGATGAAGATTTTAGTATTTGATCGTCGGATTACTAGCCTTCCTTATTAATCACATGGCTTGCTTGGTCTGCTTACTTGGGGCGAGAGAGAGAGAGAGAGAGAGAGGGGGGGGGAGGGCGTAAAGAAAGAGGAGTGCGAGTGTTTATAATAAGGATCGTTATAACAGCAAACCGACTATCTACTTGAAGAACGCTCGAACACGTGTAACTAATAGGCTGAATCGATGGGACTCGCCAGTAGCGTTCCAGTGATTTCCTCGAAATAGACCCATCATCGACGTCGAAAGCGGATACCTTGTCTTGCAGCTTTGGTCCTTTCCGCTGGCCATTCTGCTCCCAAGAAGGTATAATACAGACGTAGAAAGAAGCCCTTTCCCTTCTCTTTTATCTGGTAGGGGAAAGAGTCGAACCAATGAAGAGCCCTTAGGGGGGTCTTACTCCAATACCTGTTGCTGGTAAGGTGAACCCCACTCTCGCAAAACTCCTCCGACCTCCTCCTCTCTTACCACTTCCAAAGCTTCTCTCCCTCGTCCGCACCTTATCTCGTGCTCACCACTCAGACGTATATCTCTATTAGTTCCTTCTTTTATTAGTTTCCTTCGTCTTTAACCATTAGCTTTGTCTTGCTCTCACAAACGTAGGAAGATGAATCTGAGAGAAACAAAACTTGTTCAGAATCATGCGGGTAAAATTCACTCCAAGCGGTTGAGAGCTTTGATCTTTTTGGCAACTCGCTTTTTCTCTTGTATCCGCCATGTTGGATCTGCTATCTCGAATTTTGACTTTAGATTTTAAATAACCAGTGCCCCAAAAACCATATATCTAGTCTATGTAAAAATTTTACCATGGCCCAGATCTGGAAAACGGACCGATCGGAGCCATATCTGGCTACTATAATAATTTTATAACAAGGAAAATAAATAAAAAATTGAACTATATTTTTTATGAAATTCTCATCAGGAAAGGTATTTTTCAAGTACCAAATATTAACATAAATCCAAATGCAAATTCTATATATTTTTTATTGTCTTTTTGAATCAGTTCTTTACGATGTATTACTTTCTCCTTTAACACCATTGTTGATTTCACCAATAATATAAGTTTTGCTCTGCTTTTTATTGTCTAAAGCGGCTAAGCTAACACGCTATGCTTTTGAACTCTTTGGCTTTGGCGTTATAATACTTGAACCGGTCTGGGCCCATGGATTATCCTGATTTGTCCCCAAAGATATTAAACCGATCAGGGCCAAATCGGTAATCGACTAGTAATCGGGAAATTATATGGCGATTTCTGCACGGAAACAATAAGAGTAAACCAATTTGAATTGATAAAAGTAATTCAGAGTCTTTATAGTAATGGAGTGATAATTATATACATTGAAGTCTACAGTGGCTAGCGCGCTCGGGTTGTAATTCGACGATTATCATTGTCAATATCATTTCGACGATGATCGACCGATCAGAATTCTCGAATATATTCCATCATTCTTGTATTCTTCGCCATTTTTCGCAGGTTGTCTTAACAAGATCGTTAGAACGGTCAAACGAGCCGAAAGAAAGACCGGACGTGTTTTGGAAGCAGCATAATTCTAACATCGACGATGCAATTCTTGACTTCTGAGAATAGGCTGGGCCTCGGAGAGGCCAAATCGGGCCTTTACATCCACGTTTTTAGGCCCCCCCGCGGTTCAAGCTCATTAACCGCCTTCTTGCCGTCCTTCTCCCAAACTTTTAGTCGTGGCGTGACGAGGTCGCGTGTGGCTACATGAGAATGAAAGCGTGTGAGTGAGCGTCTTCGCTGATCAGGTAAGAAAGGAGCCGCCTGGACCGACACGCGGGGCGCTAGACACTGGGTTCGTTAGTTAGAGAGAAAGAGGTTCGGTTCAGGAGGGAGGCTGAATGGTCCTCAGTTACTCTCCTCACAACCCTCTCCCTCCAATCATCTCTCCCCGTGAACTCCTCTCGTCGTCGCATCGGCCAGAGTATCCCTCTGACGAGATAATTTGATGTTTCTCGTTTCCTGGGATTTTTAGGCAGAGACCGATATCTACCGGCGGCGAAGATTGCCAGGAGTGTCCAGATACCGCGGCACGTCTTATTATTACAGGCCTTCAGACACACGGGCGTGGGAAAAGGATAGCTTGCACCACATAGCCATGAACGTTCAGTGGCTCTTGTCTTTTCAGCCGGTTGCCCAAAAGAGTCCCTTATCTGGTTATATCTTCTCTCACCTGCTTTAACAATTCCGACATTTACGTCAAACAGGCTCTAATCATATATAAATATTTTCCTTTTATCACACGCTACACCCTCTCATCTTCAGATCATCAACGAACTTTTCTCAACACTCTTGAACGCTTGATTGCAATCGATAATATATAAGGATGACTACTGCTAATGGGAACCATCATTTAGAACCAGCATTTGTATTCTCCAAAAATTAGAAGGTAACTATAGCTACACAATAGTTTTAGGATCGGGACACTTTGGCTGGAGAAGATCGACTCTGTAAGTCCGGGAAAATCTGAGGGTATGAAGTTACAAATGATCCTGCGTTTTAGAAATGGTTTTCAAAAGACGAACAAGAATTGGACGGAAGATAATAAGAAAGGAAGGACAGGAGGACGGTGAGACGAAACGTGGTGAGGGGTGGTGATGGCGTGGGGCGTTGTGGCGAGAGGCAAAGGTAGGGTTCTTTACGGAGGTGGCGCGAGACACAAACCAGGCAGACAGGTTGGTCCGTTCGCCACCCGGGGGCGACCCAAGGTGGCCGGTGCTCGCACGCCGAGCCCCACGAACCAACACGACAGAGGTGAACGCGAGGTGCTTCCAGCCAGAGCAACAGAGATAAGAAGACTTTGAAGCAACATGGTGGCCTCGCCCCACGCGAAGAAACTCGAAGACCTCCGAAGAAGGACCCGAACTCCACTCTTGGCAGTTTGCTTCTCCTCTTCTCCCGAAACTTACACTGATCCAGTGCCCGAAGAACACTCTCCTGTATGTTTTGAAATATTGAAATATTAAGTAGCACATTCAAAATTAATGTGGATTTATATATTTTTCACGAAAATTTCCTAAAATAAATGACCAAGCAATTTCATTCCTTTCAATCGGAAGTCCCGAGGTTTTGACTAGTTTTTCCAATAAACTACCGATGTCTCGGTATAGCAGACAATTGCCTCATTTTACAATATTTTCAGGTTCGTATGCAAGATTGAAACGGACATATTATTAAAGATCGAATATAGGTGACCGGGCGACGGAGACGCGAGTTCAATTTTCAGCAGCTTCAATTATTCTAACATAATTTTTTTCTGTTTCAGATTTTTAAAACATACATATATATGTACTTAACATTTAATATAAATAATGTGTGCGTAAAAATGTATATAGGGGAGAGCAGGGCACAGAGGACCGCTTAACGTTCTTTCGGTGATATAATTATAAATAACATGTACTTTTAATTGAAATTTGGTATACATATTGCAAAAACTATCTACTTTCGATAAACGCTTTGCTAGAATACATTATTATTTTTAATTTGAGTATATAATGGCAAATTTAGAAAAAAATTTTTGAACCTCTGTGCCCCAGCCCGCGGGACACAGAGGACTTTGCTGATTCTCTGTGCCCCGCATATGTAATTCCTTTATATAAAATATAAATTTTTACTATTAAACGTATTTTATTATTAAAAAAAAGAAATAAAGAAAAAAAATAAAGAACTTTTATACAATGTTTAAGAACAATTCAAACAAATTATATATTCGTCTTCCTCGTCTACTGCAGCACATGCATCATGATGCATGTGCACCATCTAAAATAACAAATATTTACATAAATAAAAATATTTGATCAACAGTGAGGATATAAAATTCATAGTCGCAATTTGCATAGGTCCTGTGTGCCCCACCACTACGTGGTTCTCTGTGCCCCCGCAGTCAATTCATAAACAATTCTAACCTAAATTTAATACATCGAACATTTCGGTAACGAAACTTCGACAAAAAGTAAGCTAAGTGAACACTAAGATATACTTAATAAACATTTCAACAATTAAAGCACTTATATACAAATGAGAAGGCTATATATATATATATATATTATATATGAAAGTTTCATATAAACTTTCCTTGAATTTTCGTTTTTTATATTTTTTTCCAAAAGCGTTGATTCAAAATGCGTCTCGACTTGACACAAACTAAAATAGTCACTAAAGAATGTAATTACGGCCATTACGAAGAGATCGCACCACAAAATACAATTTTATTGAAGCGAACCCCTCTGCCCCGCCGGTCATCTGTACCCTTCTCTCTCCTATGTGTATTTATAATATACGTGACTTTCTAACTTAATATGCATTCGTAAAATAAAGTTGGAGTGTATGAAGAGAAACATAAAATATATGTATTTTATCCTTTCCATACTAGTTCCGAAGTCACCCGAGTTTTGTCGAAAATAAATAAGATTTTACCGAGCTCACGATAAAGCTTCACAATTTTCTTTGACACTCCTTGATCCATTAAATGTATGTCGGTAAAATTTAATGAATAGATTCTCTCAATGCACATATTCTTTATCCCGGCCAAATAATTTTGCTATAAATGGTTATGTGGAAACAATCTTGCTCTGGTAATTTCATTAAGTATCCTTTCAGGTGAGTAAAACGGGTGCTATTCAGACACCCTATACTCAGAAACCTGTACTTGCACCCTCCACCTTGGAGAACTGGTACATGAAATCATGAGTTTCGGAGGTGAACTCGGACGTGAAGCTTGCTCTTTCTGGGATTCATGATTGGTGGGGTTTATGCTCATGGCAATTTGCTTCTACCTTAGTAAGAAATTACCACTGAAATCGGTAACTACATTTCCGGAATCTAGATGAATGGAAAATTTTGTCTTCATATAGCTACCAATAACCATTAATCTGTAGTATAGCTAATGATCACTCTAGCTCCGGATATAACTTGATGACCTTCATAAATGATCTATTGCTATTATTTTGTTTGAAAATTCGTTGTAAAGCCACTGGATATGTCCAAGACTCAGATTATGTAAATGATTTTTAATATTTTTAATATTGATGCTACTTTACCTGGTCTATAAATATAACATCAATCGGAATTGTTTAGCACCTTAATGAGTCCTAATTGGGAATTGCTACCAACTCTTCTCTCAAATTAAAATCTTATAAACAAATCGTACATTTTTCGATGTATGAAATAATTAAATTGAAAGAATATTGCAACTCCTCTTACTGACTCCAGCAAAAAAGAGTCATTGACGTCAGAAGGAGGGAAGGGTCTTTCATTCTCTGTCGTATGTCCTCTAATCACAGTTGCGAAGGCCGACGCTCATCCCCGACGGCCCCGATGGGATAAAGACGTTCCGCGGCCTAATTGCTATATATAAGCATGGCAAGCGTGGTCGACCAACCACGTTTCGGACCTGGTCTTCGGTGTTATTAACTCAGCCTTGTAGGCACTTCGCTACGGGGCAACATGGGCACGCGAAAAACTTGCAAGCAAGATGTAATAGGATATCCATACCGAAAGCCATCGAGCTTTTGTGGTTTTATTGGTAGCCGAGGGGTGTCATAAACCAGGACCCATCTTGGAAATGGACTCGTTCGGTACTAGGTTCTGAAAGGGCGCACGATGGAACAAATTCGTTTACAACCCGTGTCATGTGGGTGAATGTTGACGACAACGGGTGCGAGGCTCAATTCTAAACTATTGTGTTTTAAAGAGTTTCAATTAGTTTAACTTGATCTGAAACAAATGATCGTGAGAAAGCTTTCAGGTAAGAGATGTTGAACTGGATAAGGTAAAGGTACTAATTATGGACACTTGCAAGTTCTAGATCGTACACACGTTACATTTTCTTTTTTACGCTGTCAAATTACAGTCGAGTTGGCAAGAATGAAGGATGTAAAGTTTCATACTTATTTAGAATTCCTGTGCAGGATCATTCATTTCCTGTCGATAGTCAACTATTTGCAATAAACCACGGACTAATTCTACTAAGAGCGCGAAAGCTTCGAGAATTGCAGTAAACTGAAGAGAGTGATGCCGACTTTGATCTTGTTGCTTCATACCAGAAGCGCACTTGAACGATCGCTTGACTTGAAATTATTGTCTCTGCTCGTTTATCCGAAACAGATTCTTCTGGTCGAGTTACTCGAGGATTGTCGCACAATGCCCACAACACTTAAAGTGTTCAGACCTTGAAAAACAGAGAAAGTGAAATTCAGAATGGCCTTATTCCTTGGCCTCCAACCACTAATAGAGATGCATATTTCTCAGAAATAAATCATGAAATCATTCCTTCTGATATTCGGATTTGAGAAAAGAATAACGAACTTTGTTCCTTACTAAGAATTAAAAGGGACATTTGAGCAGGAAGACATTGTTTTTCAGGTCCTCTTCGGATATTGTTTTAGGACCTGTTGTCCTTGTACCAGAAACATAAAGAAAATGGCAAACTCGAGAAATAGAGACCAATCGGAAACATCTAAATGCATGATGCGGACCAGATGTTGAAAGAAAATATCCAGTTTTGAAACTTTAATCATCCTAATCCAAAACGTTGAATTTATTCTAGATTTTTTCGGAATGAATTAGCATAAAATACAAAAGCAGTTCGGTGATTAAGTATTTCACAGGTCTTTTGACAGGAGAAGGATGAAGAAAGGAGGTATTCCAAACATGAAATATCTTTTATACCTTTCTGTCCCTACAATTTTTTAACTTTTGAATAATAGAAAACGTATTTCGTTCAAAGTACACATTTTCGAAAAGATCACTCAAAAGCTATCTTTAAAAGTTTGAAACTTCTTTTCCCGACTTATTACTCTGCACTCAAGGGAGAATATCGACTAATTTGCGAATATATATGATTCATCTGAGTTATATTTGCAGATTGTATAATAAATGTATTTTAAAGCCTCATGCATATTTTGATGGATCTAATAAAAACATGAAAGATTTTTATCGATCCAATTTCGTGATATAGAGTTACGATAGGTAGTTTATTAAAATGTATTTTTCAATATCTTGCTCAGAGTGCTCCCTGCCGGGGTATAATAAATACCCCTATCCATCTTTATCTCCGTCTTTTTCTTTCTCTTTCTCTCTTAGACTCTCATCGACAATCGTGGCGAATCGGAAGGGCTCTGGAGAGCGGGTCCGTCGATCGAGTCCGTTTTTCCTCGCGGCCTCACGGAGACTTTACGAGCGTTAAGCCCAAGAATCAAGCAAGTCGTTCAGCTTTGCAAGTCACTCGAGCCTTTGTTTCATATTTGTTCTACCTGCACCGTTCTGCCGACCACTAGAAAAACTAAAATTGATTCTTCTTTGCAGCGTCAAACACCTTCGCCGCTCTTCCCCTTACTCGATGTAATCGTTACGGGAGCGCGATTGCCATCTCGCTAATCTACCGGAAAGTTGGACACGCTCAAATTGCATAGGATAGATCGGTATATTCACGTACAGTAAATTATGATGTTAGTCACGTTAAAATGCCACCGGTCATTATAAAGATATCTGAACTTGAAGTGATGCTGATTCAAAGCTAAAGACTCAGCATTAAACTGAAGAGACTTTGGAAACACTAAACACAAATCAAACTTCAATTGAAGATACACAGAAAAAATCATTCAAATTGACTTGAAAAAAATGGGGGCAATACATTTTTACCGATAAAAAAAAATCCCGAATGTGAAAAAATATGGAAAAAATAATTCCCGAATAAAAAATTCTGCCCGCTTCGCGCTCCAAAATATTTACAAGTTGCACTTCGCGGGCTGGCGTCCTTCGTGACGCTTGCGCCTTACAGGAAGCTTATGCCTATATGTTTTTTTTTTTAAATTACTACATCTTTGAATGCAAAAGAAAACTTATTTACGTAAGGTTCTATAGACCTTAAGGCCATGTAAGACTTAACCTATCCCTACCTTACCGACATTTTTTTCTCTACAACGATACGTCTACATTTATTGAGATATTAAATTGAAAATTTCTAAAATTGAAGCTGAAGCATTAAGGTACGTTTATCTGGTCCTAAATATTTACATTTATAACAAAAATTATTTTTATTTTTACAAAAATTTCAGACTAGATACCTTAGCATAATTTCTTTAATTTTAGAAATTTTCAATTTGATATGTCAATAAATGTAGACGTATTGTTGCAGAGAAAAAAATGTCGGAAAGGTAAGTCTTACATGGCCTTAAGGAACACATTCTCATTACAGCGCTCACGCTTCGCGCTCAATATATTTTGTATTCTTTTCTAATATTTCACTTTTCTTGGCGGAGTTTAATTTGAACATTTTTTTACAATATTGTTTACCATTGAAACGAAAAATACCTATCCTATAAAAAATGGTCCATGGAGAATTTTTTGATCTTTTTAAGACCAATAATTATCTTTTTCATTATTTTATCTGTATCTCGCGTAATTTGGCACAAAATTTTGAATTTTCGATCTTTTAAGAAGTGTCAAGTGTGGTGACCTTCGCTCCAACGCTAGTTTAGGATTTTACAGAATTGTCAGTTTTTATTACAATTTATAGTTTTTAGTATAAATTCTTAAGATTTAGATTTTAGTTTAGATCTCCGAACATCTTCTGCCAAACATGAGTCCAAAATTACTTTGTTACTGCTCCGCAATATAACTTTCTCTCTTCTGCCGGAAAAAATCTTTCCAGATGCGATATCGCGATCGCATAACCTTTTTTCTTATATATCGGTACTCTGACAGGCCGATTCCAAAAATCTCCCTCTGAAGGCTTCTCTTGCAGGTCAGAGATAGATAGTCTGTACTTCGCCTTCAACCGATACACCTCGTCGCAAAGTTCTTCAACTAAACAAAACTTGTCATTGTTTTATTTCCGCTAACACACCCACATCGGGACGAATTGATTGATCTCTATGACTAATACACTTCATTGAAAAGTAAGGAAGTTATGATTATTTAAGGTTTTTAAACAATGACTTTTCACAGGAATCGGCAGTCTAAGGCAAGTTCGAATTTCAGAATATGTTTCGATATTTGACAGGTCAGGCGTACTACTTGTTACCGGTCAAAAAATGCTAGAGAAGGAGCAGGGTTGCCAACGAAATATGCCTTACCTACATTGTTCCTTTGACTACTTTAAAACCACTAGAGGTGTAAAGTAGCATAATTTACAAACTCTAGTGATGTAAAGTGAGCAGCTCAGAAATCGGTAACTTTCCAGACGTGATGTGAAAAGTAATTTTCTGCCCTCCGGCCAGAAAGCGTCAACATTTCTGCCGCTGCGCTAAACGAAGTTGCTGCTTTCTAGCGTCGTCGAGCAGAAAAATAGTATACACACCTTGGCCAGTAAAAAAGAAAGCCTCAGATCACATTTTTGTCAACTTCGGCTTCGCCTCGGTCGACAATTACATGTGATCTGAGACATTTCTTATTTTACTGGCCTAGGTATGTAATATACTATTAATTGCTTCCTCTATTTAAAAGCAATATATTTGCTTCCAAATAACAAAGTGATAAGTGAATGACCAGAAAAGTTGATACAACTTCACAGCTAGTTTTTATTTTCAGGAAATTAAATTTTCCCGAATTTGAAAATTCGGGTATTTTATATATTACATATTTATATACATTTCGATGTAATAAGAACCAAATTTTCCGCTTTAAGTTTTAATTGCAGTTCCCCTGAGTTGTGTTTAAGGGTGTTGGCCCTAAGTGATAAGCTCAAAATTCCATTCTTCATTTTACTTAACGAAAATTATAGATAAATATTTTTTCGCTCTATAGTACACATTTTTTGTCAAATATAAGACTGGGTACAGAGAGAAAAAATATTTAGTTTCGATACTTTTTGCATAAAATGAAGAATTCAAAATCTAACTTTAAAATTTAGTATTTTCATTTTACTTAAAAAATATTTGAATTAGATATTTTCTCGCTCTGTACGCATAATTTTAGTTAAGGACATTGGATAATGGGAACTTAGAAAATGTTTTGGGTGCCCCCAATAATAAAGACGGCCCTGCCTCCGTATTTAATTTAAAGAGTAGATTTCGGGATAAATAAAATAAACTCACCAAATATTTCTGATCTGAAGAAATCCTAGAGTGCATCTTCTAAAATAAGCATCGCGTTTTTCTTCAGAAAATAAATATTTTAACTACAAATATTCATTTTCTGAAACGGAGAAATGCATGCTGAGCAGACAAATCGCGGGAAGAGATGACGATTTTCAAAGTCACTCCACTTTTCACTATTTTATAGACACAACACCGTCACTAAATAAAAAAAACGTTCTGCACAGAGTCCTTCCATAATATAAACTTTCAAACTCTGAAAGAAACTTTACGGATTTGTCGCGTCAGGAACTTTTTTGATATCACTTGACATGTCAGAAATATGACAAAGATGAAAGCCAACCAATCAACCATCTGAAGTTCATCATTTTAACACTGTTTGAGCGTAAGTGATGCACTCACAGATGGTTGGCCTCCATCTTTGTCATATTTCTGACATGTCAAGTGATATCAAAAAAGTTCCTGACGCGCCAAATTTTTATGTCGCAAAGTTCCGCAAGGTTTGTTTCAGAGTTTGAAAGTTTATATTGTGGAAGGACTCCGTGCAGAACGTTTTTTTTTTATTTAGTGATGGTGTTGTGTCTATAAAATAGTGAAAAGTGGAGTGACTTTGAAAATCGTCATCTCTTCCCGCGATTTGTCTGCTCAGCATGCATTTCTCCGTTTCAGAAAATGAATATTTGTAGTCAAAATATTCATTTTCTGAAGAAAAACGCGATGCTTTTCTTAGAAGATGCACTCTAGGATTTCTTCAGATCCGAAATATTTGGTGAGTTTATTTTATTTATCCCGAAATGTACTCTTTAAATTAAATACGGAGGCAGGGCCTTCTTTATTATTGGGGGCACCCAAAACATTTTCTAAGTTCCCATTATCCAACGCCCTTAAAAATTGATTAATTATACCAACCAAAATGGAGTTATTTTTTAAAGATCTTTGAGGTAATTGACTTCGAACCTGGTTGGATTCAGTTTGACCCAGAATCCGGCTAACTTTTAACGGAATCTGAAGGTAGAAATAATCAGCCAAGAAATAAATGACATCCGCAGTTTTTCTTCACTCCTGCTCCTGAACAAATATTTGAGAGCGAATAAATTGTTTAAAGACATATTGCTGTCGACTCAACTATGGCATGTACCTTTTTGTAAGCCTGACTAGCTTCGTCTTGCTGGTCCGGAAATGTTTCGGGTTTGTAAGTCTTAATTCTACAATAAGTGCCTGGATGTCTTCTTTAAAGGCCTCTGCTATTGAAAATGAGGCCATTTCCAACAATAGGGGTTCCCAGGGGATATATTCTTGCATGGCGTGGGTATAGAACTATTGAAATTGAAAAGCTGTGGGCAATAACGCCCTCTGAAGAGATTTCGTTGTTGTTGAGAAAGGCCACAGGTCGAACATAAAAAAATAGAAAACTGTTGAAAATGTGTACAGTCAGATTAGGATGTCAAAAAAAAAACACATTTTCAAAATGAAGTCCTGATAATTGCATCACAAAAGTGACACTAAAATTATCCCAGTACACTTACATTTTATATATATATATCTTTTCAAATAAAGGAATGATTGATTAATTCAAGACACGTATGTTGCACGTCAAAAGTTTGAGTTCCCTTTGTTTCAATTTCTGAGATCTATGCAGATTTAAATACACTATGCAGTGTATAAAAAATAAATAAACTTATAAAAAGATATGAGCTGTAAAACTGAATTTGAGATAATAAAGCACAGAATTTGCATTGAAATTAGGTCAACTACATTAATTAACTTGTTGCAAAATAAATAGGACGAGAAATCATTTCCGTGATATTTATCTTATGCGCCTTAAAATGATTTCAGTTTTTTTCATTCTAATTATTATTCGCAGGTGAGATCATAACAAAATAATGACGAAATCTGCGGCTACTCGAAAGCGGTAAGCAGGCAACATCCTGAATATCTTTATTTAAAACTTTTCAAAATTTGAGATCAATCATATTAAAGTGGATTAAGCATCACTGCGCTTTACACATGTAAACGATAAAATAGGTCTATATTTTAAAAGATGAGAGGTTTGCGGATCTCTTTAAGTGAAAGTTTGTTGGTGCCGCAGGACAAATGTCGCATCTGATATGAGTGCAGTCCAATAAGCAGATACATCGTATTCTCCCCTATAACCAATCCAATAGCACTCGATTACAGGTAAAAGGAGTTTGGCACATTCTTGTATTTTTACAAGGTAATCTCACTTTCACGGGTCGGTCTTTCGTTCATTGGTTCTTTCGCCACGGTGGCGACGTAATTAACGCCAATTTGATCCTTCAGCATTGGTGTCGGGCGTCGACAACAGCATGATTACCGGGTCGGTTTGATGCCAGGCACGAATCGTTTCGACCTGGCATCACTCGACAGTGAAAAATCGAGGATCCTATTGTACTCCGTCAGATGAAGAGAGAAAAAGTGAAGCCAAGCCAAAACTACTATTCTGGGCGTGGTCCTCGTCCAACACTCTGACTCTGGCCCCCTGGATCTTTTTCTCGGATACTATACATCTTAGAGAGTTAGCTCTTATTCGATCTCTCTACAGGTCTCTCAATGCTTTTTCATTTTCTTTTTCTTTTCCTTCTCTTTAATTATTAGTGTCGCGCGAAAGGATTCTATCGTGAACAAGTTCAGAGCACATTCCGACCCATAAGAAAGCGAAACGAATTGAAAATTCAAGGATGTTAGAAAAAAATTTGTGTACCATCCGAGGTACCATCGTTATGTCAAGGTGAAACTATTTTCTAATTAACATTTACAAACCTAAATTTTTAAATTATATTTTATACAGAAACGTATAAAAAATTTAAAGCTTCATGCGTAATAATAAAAATAATATCAATAACAATAATAATAATAATAATAATAATAAAAATAAAAATAATAATAAATAGATTCGTTTGGGTGATAAAAAATTTCGTATGATTTAATGATATTTTAGAAAGTTTATAAGTATTTACAATAATTTTGGTCGTGTATTTTAAGGGGTCAGTCTAGTAACTCGCGTCGAAAAAAACGCGATTTTCGTGAATTTTTCTTGGGATACTGGATAAAGGTTATCATATAAAAGTTTTTAGGCTTAGTAAATACACTCTTGTACTATATAAAAAAATTTTTTTTTATTTTGTACACTTTTACGACCACAAACGTCAGCCGAGCGCAACACCTCGAAAAGAAGGTAAGTCCGCCTTGTTGATACAATCTCGGAGCAGGATTGTCTGAAACAAAAAAATCAAAGTGCTTTAGATTCGGTAGGACAATGGCTATGTCCCCTATGAAATTTATTCAATTATTTCAAAAAATAAAAAAATGGTGAAGAAAAAACAAAAAAACTTACAAAAAAAACGCTATTTTTTCGCCGATTTTCAAAAAAAAAAAATAGTAAAAATCAAAATTTTTGAAAACTTTTTATAGGGGACATAGCGATAGGTGTAAAAAATATTTAGTTCAAATTTCATAAGGATCGGTCCAGTAGTTTCGAAAATTTTATTAACAAGACGAGTAAAAACGTTCTTTCGAGAAAAACGCGTTTAGTTTTTTTTACAGAAAATTCGTAAAAAAAATATTATTTACGCCACTCTGATCTCCACGTAAACTTCGTTTTTTTGGCTTACTTCCTGTACGTCGCCAGGATGCTGTTTGATATTTGACTTTTTTATCCATCACGAGAATACGACAATCACGCGTCACGAGATGTTACTCTTAACGCGGTCAGGGCGGTCAGCGCGCTCGAGGTACCTACCTTTGAAGCGCTCAAAAGTAATGTTAGAGTTTTCGGATCGTTCTAAAATTTTGACACAATAATTCTGAATATATTTACTTTCGAAATAAGAAAAAAATAGATTTTTCCAAAATGAGTTACTAGACTGACCCCTTAACGGATATAATGCAATTTTAAAGAATGTAAAAAGTTTTCCATACTTTCAATGTGTTCGGATTTTCAGAGATTTTATCTCTATTCCAAGGGATGGAAAAGAAATTTCTGCATTTTACGAGATTTCAGTGTTTCTAAAGACTGTAAAGGAGTTTAAGGATATTTAAAAGATTTCAGTTCATTGAGAGTGATTTTAAGGATTTTCAAGGAATTTAGGAGATTTCTATATATTTTCAAAGATTTTAATGAATTTGAAGCGACTTTGAAGTAATTCAAAAATTCTCTTGGCTAGCACTGAGATGTTTCTCATGCACTTGTAACGTCAGAATACCTACCATTACTATCCTCCCTGAACATTTCTCTCGTTTTGATTCCCCTCAAAAGAAGAATAATTCGGGATGATGAGGATAGCCAATAAATCTTAATACTAAGAAATACAAAAATAGGGATTTAATTTCTATACAATAAGTTTATTCTAATCTGCTGATCTTTTACATGAGAGAAGCGGGGGGAGAGGGGGGTTTAACTTTATAATTTGGTTGAGCTCTAACCGGGTAAAATAAGGGAAAGGATTGAGTACTTTTAGGCTTTAAGACCATGTAAGGCTTACCTGATCCCAACCTTACCGACATTTTTTCTCTGCAAGTTTACTTGTTCATTTCTTGAAATATAAAATTGAAAATTTCTACAATTAAAGAAAATATGTGAAGGTATGTTTATCTGGACTTAAATTTTTGTAAAAATAAACAACAAATTTTAGAAAAAATTAATTTTAATGTGTGAAATAGATAATTTTTGGTTACATCTATATCTAATTTCTTTTAATTCGCTAACTGGACAAAAATCTATCCTACTCTTGCGTCTAAGAATTCTGTGTCTTTATTTGAAATTTAATAGCTATTTACGTTACAAGGCGCGAAAGGAGGCAATTATCGGACGAGTGTGAGGTTGGCGTTATGAGCCGAAGGCGAGTAACGCCATCATCGCGATGTGTGAAGTACAAAGCTTTTCATGACCACTGTAATGAATTCGATTTTCGAAACAATAGTGCGAATTTGTACTAGTGTACTAGTACAGCCAGGATGGCGAGAAATAAGCTGGCTGGGGCCCGTAAGCGTGTTCAGGAAATACTCTCTTTCCTCCTCCCTCTCTCTCCTTTCGTATTCTATCCTATTGTATTCTATCGCATCCTATTTTATTCTATTGTATCCTATCGTAGCTTATACGATAGAATAAAACAGGATAAGATAGTATAGAATACGATAGGATGTGATAGGATAGAATACAATAGAATACAATAGAATAGGATAAATAGGATACAATAGAATACAATAAAATAGGGTAGATAGGATACGATAGGATACAATAGAATTTTAGGATACCCTATTTTACTTTCGGTACTACTTTTACTTTCGGTACTACTTTTGCAGTAGTTTCGCTCCTGTACTGTAAAGGGCTCCCTTCGTGACGTTTAACAGACATCGAAAATCGATGTTTCATTATACGTGTCATGAAAAATTATTTTGACCCTGTAAGAAGGAGTTGATTGAACTAGATAGAAATGAGTTGGTATATGGGCGATTTTTCAACTCTTTTAATCTCAATCAATGTCATTTTTGAATGTAAACACTTGAATTCATTTTACCGATTTACGTGTGTTATCGTTTCAATCCTGTTAAATATCGCGACCAAAAATGTACGTTTTAATTTTCACGGACGTGATTGATTTGAAGTCAAATTAATTCTGTTTAATTCTCTAAGGCGATTGCAGTCAATTTAATCCTTTCCTTGACATACAATTGTCAACATTTCAATATAAATTCAATTCTACACAATTGATCTGCATTGAAATGTTCACAATTTAGCTCAAATTCACAATAATTTTAATTGAAAGCATTGTCGTTTTTGAACACTTTCGAAATCATTTCAATTCATTTCAATCAACTCCTTCTTACCGGGGACACTCACTTCAATAATTTTTAAGTCGACTTAAAAAACCGTTATATACCTACTGTTTTTTTTATAACGTAAAAAACATGTTGTAGTTAAAGAGATTACAGTAAAACTTTTATTAACGTTAAATATAATTTAAGGGGTTGTGCTAGTTTTTCATTTTCAAAAAATTGATCTTTTTTCTTCTGCATTTTTCCATAGCTGATCATCCTGAAAATAAGTACCCAAAATTTTAAATCGATATTTCTAATAGTTTTTAAACGGGAGCACTTGAATGCGGCACTGCTCATTAGCGCTAAGATCATTGCGGGCTAGAAAAAAAAAAACAAAAAACGTGTTCAAAAAATTTTTTAAATGAGTAAAAAACCTTCATACAACCATAAAAGAGGCTCGAGAGCATAACAGGTCATCAAATCGTGCAATAGGAAGAACATTTTGAACATTTTTTTTGAGTATATCATGAACGATATGGAAATAAATATTTTTAGGTATGATAAAACATGTATTAAACTACATAAAAATTTTTTTTTTATTAACTTTATGCAATGTTTATATTAAAAATAATGATTGTGCGTAGGCTTCTCAAAATCATAAGGGTAAACGATACCAGGGATATCTCGGTAACGGCTAGCTGAAAAAAAAAACCAAAGCGGGTTTGCTTCAGTATTACTAAAACTAGGTCTGTTGCCTATAATAATTAATATTTATGAAAAAATAATAAAATGGCGGACAAAAATTGTAAAAAAAAATTCATTTTTTTTCACTGTTTTTTTTGTTTAAAAAATTAGTAAAAATGTTATTTTTTAATACATTATAGGCAACAGACCTAGTTCAATATGTGTAGAATGTGTGGTTTAAATTTTATAAGGATCGGTCGAATAGTTTTCATAAAATCCTTGGTACCGTTTTAAAAACGCTGTTTTGAGAAAAACGTGTTTAAAACAATGTTGAAAAATAGCTCTTTTTTTTAAGCGAATAAAGTAGAATAACCCCTTAAAGTTTTTTTTTTAATATGTTCGCGCGGTCAGATAGTAACGTTTGGGTTGAAAAAAAATACACTTATACTGCTCGGATCTCCATAAAACTTTAATACAATATTCTTAAATACATATACATTCGAAAAATGTGAAAAAAAAATCGATTTTTCGACAGTGATCAACTAGACTACACCCTTAAGGGATTTTAAGATGTTTTTGGGAATTTAAAGAAATCTTAACGAATTTTAAACAATTTTTCGCAGGTTTTCATGAAATTTTAAGTGATTTGAAAAGGTTTCTGAGTGTTTTAAGAGAATTTAAGGGATTTTAAATCTTGTAATATAATTTTCAGGAATATTAAAAGAAGTTAATAGATATTAATAATTTTAAAAATATTTTATGGATTTTTAAAGAATTTTGTAAAATTTTATGAGATTTCTAATAATTTTAATAGATTTTAAAGAACGTCAAGGGACTTTAAGTGTTATCTTATAATTTAAAGAATTTCAAGCAGTTTCTAAGAATTTTAAGAAGTTTTCACGAATTTTAAAAGATTTCTATGAGTTTTAGAGTACTCTATTGGATTTAAAGGATTTTAAGGTTGTGAGGTAATTATATTGATTTCTCTAATTTTAAAAAGATTTTGTAGAATTTTTAAGGATTTCATGGAATTTAATAAGATTTCGAAAGATTTTAAGAGATATTAAATGTTAAGAAATTCTAAGAGGTTTTTAGGAATTTGTAGAGCTTTCTATGAGTTTTAACGAATTGTAAGGGATATCGAAGGGATGTTTTTCTTCATTCAACTTGAAGTCATTCAAAAGCCAATCAGGTTTGCAACAACAATGTATGTGAGATTTTCGAAACATTTTGCGACACTACTTTTTGAAGATATTAGGAAATTGTTTTATAGAATAAGAAATGTACACTGAGAAACTCGCGTTTGTATTTATTGTTAAAAAACACACTAGATTTTACTATCAGAACTTTGCAATAAGGGGCAAAAAGCAAATGTTAATAATATTTATTAACCTCAATAGTAACACGTAGATGTTTACAGAATTATAAAGTATTTTAGAATAAGAACTAAAACTATTGCAGAATTTGTAAACTATAAATAGTAAATTGATGCGCAGAGACCATGCGCATCGAAGCACAAAAAATAAAAGCTTTGAAGGGTCCCTTCATGTATAGCCTACATGTATTCATATTTTAGCCTACATATATTTTATAATATTTTATATCAAACATTATAAATTGAGTTAGAAGAAATAGAAGCAGGTGGGAATCGAACAATCGACACACATCGGATACGCTCGGCTGCGCTCGGTCCAAGATTTGACGTTTTCTATTAAATCAATTAGTAATTTCTTCTACATATTCAGTATATTATATTACTTAAAATACTTATTACTTCTATTTTTTTTGTAGAATGTATTAATTTCTATAATAATTTTTCCTAAATCGGATTTTATTACAGAAAATACTAAACTTTACTATTACTAAATAGGAAATCTTCTTAAAAAAATCTTGGTATGGATACCCAGTGGGCACAAAATTTAGCGACATCTTTACGATATCGTTACGACATTTTTACGACATTGACATAGGATGTCTTCACGATGTCATATTAATGTCGTAAAGACGTCGACAAATTTTGTGCCCATTGGGTACATAATAACTTATAATACAGTTTCATTAGGCGCAATGACACCTCAGTCTCCCCTTATACAGTTTTCAAAAATCGAAATATAAATAGTAAATCCCGAATCGTTAAAAAAATCGAATCGGATTTCTCAAAGCTAGGTCAAGCAACCGACAAGCAATATAGTAAATTTCAGTGTGATCTTGAAAAGCTTAATGAAGACATCTTCTCGCCAATCCCGAGAAGGAAGGTACACCGTTTCAAATCATCCACACAATGGGCGAAGTCGGCCGTTGAGACCACGATGCATAATGGCCAGCTTTGTGCTTCCTGAAAAGAGGAGAGGATCCATGGACCATGGACCATGGGATTGCTGCAGGTCGAAGCTGTATGCCGTATGGGGACAAGAATGAGAATGAGGATGAGGTGGCATGGAAACTGGTCCTTGTTCACTGCCTTGTATCCTGTGAAACGACCCATTCCCTCTCAGTCGCGGAACCAAAAGCGTGAAAAGGATTTCACAGAAAATTCGAACACGATGGGTGTTGGCATTTATGGTTTCGGCCCGTTTAGCAGATACCTATACGCGCAGTGTGTACAGGTATCTACCTGTTTTGCTTGTTCCTAACGAATTCCTGCTGGAACCAGAATCTTCGCTCGCGGATACAGCGACATTATGATAGGGTAATTTACAAGAATTCATGAAACCAAAGATGACTAATGATTCGAATAAATTCACCGTATCTCCGCGTACCAAATGTTAAATGTTTCATCCTTTGCTCAAGCACAGCCTTCCACAGAGGTTATTCAACAGTATACATTTGTCCACGAAGTAGCAAATGTTGACGAGGTACAGCAGTTGCGGTGAAGCCGAATTAACTGCAATTGCCATGAAATTCTCTGGATTTTATAAATGCAGAAATTTACTTGGCATTGCTCAACATTTTAAGAGATTTGAAGGAGACTTTAAAGCTCGCTTTAAAGGATTTTGGAAAAATTCAAGTGATTTTAGTGGTTCTCAAGATATTTTAAGGGATTTCATTATTCATTTTATTTTTAGGAATTTTAATGAATTTGAAATGAATTTATGGGCATGTGGTAATTATCATATGGGCAAATTCCCAGGTTTTTTTAAAACAGTTTTTACTTTATAAAAAAATAATAATAATAGTGCACGGACGTCCATTTTCACGTTCTTACATCTTATATCACTTATTTAATCATTTTCAAAAAATTTTAAATGATTTTAAAATTTTCAACTAGTTTTTCCCTGCCAACATGAAACTACAAATACGAGAGCAAAAAATAAATCTAAAACTTCTGTAACAAAATGTTGTAAAATACGTTGTTTTCAAACTACAGAGCAACAAAGTTGACCAATCAGAAGTACAATACTAGTCCTCAGACATTCTCGCGTGGGTCACGGATACTAGATGGTGTAACTCGTGCTTCTGATTGTTCAACTTTGTTGCTCTGTAATTTGAAAACAACGAATTTTATAACATTTTGTTATAAGAGTTTTCGACTTAGTGTTTGCTCTAGTATTTGTAGTTTCACGTTGGCTGGGAAATTCCGAAACATCCTGAGGGGGGGGATGCAAATGTAAATTCTTAACATTATTAGGATTCGTATTTGTCTATATTTAAATGATTACCCAATAAGAAAATAAGTCATCAGATTACTTTATGTTTAGTAGATAGTAGGATTACATAAGCTATTATGTACATTTTTTGAGAAGAAGCTTAAAGGTACCTTTCAGGTAAAATCCCAAATCCTGAAATCTGATTACGGGATTTAGAAGTTACCTGTCCATAAAGGGATTTACAGTTTACACCCTGCACTCACTTAAAGAAAATATAGCTTTTTTCACTGACGATTTTATCTCTCACTTTATATTATAATCTTTCCGCTGAAGGAAAACAGAACTTCCCAGTTCAATAAAGATAAGTTCGAGGATAAGTATCTATCTCGACTCCTAACTGTATACCTACTTTAACATTTGAAGGTAGTCCCAGAACACAGATAATCATTTATAGCCTCACATTAATTAGATAGTTTTAGGGAGGAACTGAACACAATAAATAATGAGCATCCAAACACAATATAAGTGCTCGGGGTTACAGATAAATTGATTTGTAGCCCCCCCCCCCCCCTCCTACTTATGGGTGGCATTGCAGCAAACTTTCTATAGGTTCACTTAACGCCTCAGCTCAATGAAAATTAACCTTTAACATTTCTAAAATTCATACTGATTCTAAACTAATATGCATATAACTGTAATTAATTTCTATTATTGCTCAGGGGTTCTAAAAATATGAAGTTTTAAATTAAACCCTGGTTTATGGTGTTCACCATGAAAATTGACTAGTCGCCAATTTTCACTAAAATTTTCGCAATAAACGCATCAAAATACATAAGTATACGGAGTTTAATGAAAATCAAAGGTTTATACTAATCGGAACTCCGCCCTAGAATACCGTAATGGACGTCCAGAAAGAACATGCACATACATTCAGTTTTATATAATGTAGATTAAATTAGTCTAGAATGATTTTCCGCTTCACAAATTTGACCGCTGAAACAAGAGCGAAGGATAGTCTCTCTTCTTGATAGTCATAAGACACTCGTTTTGAATGCCTCCTTATGCGTGGGGGATTGTATTACTTCAACGCTTAAGGCATCTGCTCACGATCTTGTCGGTTTCAATGTAGGAAGTTTGAATAGAGAATTAGATCTTGTGCGTACATAAGGGTACATTATTTCACGGTTAATAAACTCTCAGTTTTGCATTTTTTGCAAACTCAGCGCTATAATAACATACAAAGGGTAGAATTTTTAAATGAATTAAGATTAATTCCACGATCAATGTGAATGTAAATTTACAGAATATAAAACTTTGAATAGCGTAAAGTTGTTATAAAAGTTAAAAGTGACAAACGATTTGTTTACGTCTAATAAAAATAATAAAATTCGATATCCCGGTAATAAAATTTGCTCGAAAATTTATCTCAGACAACTTAACACACTTCTGACTCACCTTTTTTTTATTGCTTTTTTTTATTCGGGTGCAATTATTTCCGGATGATTTTAATATCTTGAACGCACATAATTTCTAGAGACATAGGTAGCTTGATCGTAAAATTTAGTGGGACAAGATTGTGTTTATCATGTCACACACCTGTTGAATTCTTCTAGGTAGAAGTGAGCAAGCGAGAAATTGATTTTCCCTCCAAATCTTGTGAGTTGGGACACGCTAAAATTAAGTGGAACTAATTTTCAACGCTCGCTAAAATTCGAGAAACCTAGGCTGAAAATCAGCCATTCACTACGAGTCGGAACACTTAACTGTACCTATGGAAACTTACAACCCAATATCTGGAGAAAAATGCATCTCCACTGTAATTTAATGGTTGTGGTTCCAGTATTTTATATTTCAACGAAAATTTAACGGAGTTTTGACCATAGTTTTTATGATTCAAATAACCATAAAAAAGGGGAACGCGATTAAACATTGGATATAGAATTATCCTATCTTAAAAAAGAGATGTTACCAATATATCGAACACATTGTTGTCGAAAACCTGATTGGTTCCTTTGGAAATTGCGCAAATTTGTGTGAATGTATCGAATATGAAAACTATCCTTAGACTATTTTCGATGTCAAAATGATTACTCCGTGTAGCGTGCTTTGCGACGCTTGCGCCCTTCAGGACGCTTGCGCCTATTTTTATTTAAATTACTACAAAATGGAATGGAATGCAAACGAAAACTAATTTACTTAAGGTTCTATCGACCTTAAGGAACACATTCTCATCAGGGCACTCGCGCTTCGCGCTCGATATTTCATTTAAACCGCGCGCTTCGCGCTCGACTCTGTTTAACAATATTTTTCATGATTAAAACGAAAACTACTCATCCTATTGAAAAATGGCCAAAGGAGAACTTGTAGATATTTTTAAGGCCAATAATTATGTTTCTTATCATTTTCTCTATATCTCGCGTTATATCTCACATATCGTGCGTTGTTTGGCTTCTAATTCAAATTTTATTTCATTTTTTTAGATTTTCAAAATATTTTCAATTTTTTTTTTATCCAAAAAAGTCATTAAGAAAAATTGTTCGTCTTTTTGAGTACTACGAGCATCTGTCATTAGAATTTTTAAA